>JAQIWE010000185.1:0-28199 GCA_034698565.1 Campodea plusiochaeta
CCCACTTGAGCCGAAATTTTTCTTGTTCTTAATTTATTTTTCCAATGTAAAGTAGTCAGTTAAAAACATTTCATTTAGTTGAATGTATAGTTTATTCAGTGAAATACAATTGCAGTCACTAAGATCGCGAGAAGAATCATAATTTATGACGTAATAACTTATCATTTTGCTATAATGACGTCATTGTTATTGCATCATGGGAGACCTCAGAAACTGCAGATTTCGAGATTTCTCTATTACATAATTATTATTTTTTTCATTATATACCCTTTGCGACAACATAAGATCTATTTCTCTTTATAGCGCAATTTGACAGTTTTAACACCCGAGCAAAAAGGAGGACAAAATGATCACCGCTGTATTACTATATATTGTAAACAAAACTTTCTCCTGTCAAAATCGTCAATTTTCCTAAATACAAATCAGAATGGGTCTCATGTTCTTACGGTATTATATGTATATCAGATTACAGATGTTGTGAAATTATACTAACATTAAATACTCTATAAGAAGTTTCTACGTTGCAAAAATTATTTGAAGAAATTCAATAGTTATTAAAAAAAGTCACCTAAAATCAGCATTTTTAGCTTTATCAGAATTTCAATTTTCAGAATCAAAACGTTGTAAAATAATTATCTGCTGATGATGATGTATTCCTGAAAGTCTGATGTACTGGGTTAAAGAGGTATTTTTTCCTGAGGGAAGCCATCTTTTTCAACACAGCTGATCGGTCTGTAGGGAAAGCGAGTACAATAGAGAACAAAGAAAGTAAAACGGGATATGTATGTTGGAAAGATGGTTTCCCGATGGAAAAAATACAGGTTTAAGGTAGCTTTTATTTCATCATATAATAAAGACTGGCAAATATAACAGTACAATTATTATTAATACTACAGTATTTAAATTTATATCAATGATTACTGAATATGTTAGAGGATTTAAATATTAAATCAATTAATCATTTTGGTGTTTACATTAAAGTGTTTGACTTTTCTGATATTATAACATAAAACTAGTTTTCTTGATACATGTATAAATAACTCATACAGTATTATTTTTCTTACCTCCCAAAAATCACCGGTTTTGGAGATATTCACCTTAGAAAATGCGGTAAAATAAGCTGTAAGGTAGCTTGGCTGAAAACAAGATAACTACTGTTATGTGAATAAAATGATTAATTTGCATTATTGTTAAGTCAGTTTTGCTAAGTCTTCATTGATATGCTCTGATATGTGTCTTTCAGTGACTAATTTGCATATATTTTCGCAAGATTGCGAAGATAAACAGTTCGATTTGTGCTACCTTATAGAATATATCAACTTCTATAAATGGAAATGTCTTTTGATCCGTTGGGTTGAAAAATGTGAAACTTTTTTTAATACTTTGTTTACTAAAGTAAGGTACAAGAACATTTCAGAAAACGAGAAATTCATTATCTGCAGGTTAACCTTTAATTAATGTTATGCCATTTCTTTATTTCAATTTGAGAAATTACAATACTTGCAGCAGCCATTCAAATTTGACAATGGCAGAAGCAAAATTTCTGCCTTTAGGAAGACTTTCTATAAATAAGGAAGAGTCATCTGGCGATCGGTCAATTTTAGAAAATATAACTAAAGCAATGCTGAAGAAGATTTTTACGAAGATTCTGGTTTTCTAAAATTTGGATTAGATAAAATTTGATTTTAGGTTTTAAATTAAATAGCATCAGCCAACTCGTTATATTGTGTTCTTTTAACAAACGAGATCTTAAGATCTTTTTCAAATTCAAATTTTGAATCAGTATTATTTCTGCATCTGTATATTTCCAGAATATCAGTTTTATAATAATTTATTTCTGAATATACTTTCTTGTTTGCTACAAATAAATATTATAATAGTTAGTCTGAAACATGAACCAAAAAATTAAAAATAAATTAGTAATGAGGAAAAAATTATTTTTGACTGATAACGTTTCGGTGCACTGACAACCAATCTACCTCAAACACTATAAAATCCCCATTTCCACCACAATATTATGATCCTTATTCCTATGATGAATTACTGGGATAAATACACCACTTTACGATGTCCAAGCAATGTTTTAGATCACAACTATATCCTTGACATCGTTTAATAGAATAATGCTTTGGACAAAACGATCATGTTTACAATATATTCCACATTTTATAACTCTAATTTAGGATGACACAATTGTATCATTGTGATTAATTGCCCCCTTGATTTTATTTCTAATGGATGCACCCTACTTAGTGTATGTTTAAATAGGTTACTCTCTTAAATTATTTTGGGTGTATTACGAAATTCCAAGGTTTGTTGTAAATTTTGTGGTATGTAAGATTGATTAGGGAAATATTAATCAAAAAATGAACATTATGCGTACAAAAATTTTACTTCTGAGAGACATGGATTCATTATTTTTCACGTTTTCTGATATTACGATTGATAATTCCCTAAATGAAATAAAAGATTTGTCAGTATTTCAGGGGAAATCCTTTACTTTTATAGAGACGAAGACGATATAACAAAAATGTATTGATATACGCGAGGAATCTTCGATGAAATATTAACAAAGATAGTGCTTCTGAGGCTAGAAGTAAGGATGTTTCCACTATAATGTTGTCAATATTATGTACAATTTCTCAAATTTTCAACTTTGAAAATTTTGTGAAATTACGAAATAATAATGTTCAGAGTTCTCTTTTTAGATTTGACTCATCAATAATTTTGGTTAAACTTGTTGCTTAAAAATATCGAAGAAAACTATATACAAGTAATTCAAGAAATACATATTATATTAAAAATCATAATATAAATAAATTATTGCCAATATTAGTAATGAAATGAATAAATTTTTAGTGATTATTATCATTATAATTATCATAATGTCAGTCTAAGAGCAGCATGTGTAATGAAATAAACACAATACGTATTTCCCATGATTTCCTTTTGTTTACAACTCGAGGATTAATCTGTTTAGCAATGCCTCGACGCCCTCGAGTGCCCGGGGAGGGTGGGGGACACGATTGACATTGGTATGAGAGATCACTCGGATCATTCATCGAGTAGTAACTTCTTTGAACTTTGGTGTGGCTGATTTAAGTTTACACTGTAATAAGCCTTGGCTATCTGCATCCACAAGACAGTTAGAGCGCATGGGATGCATATATAGCCAGGGGAAACATGATTACGTGAACGAAGATATCTGTATACCACGTAAAAAAGATAGCACGACTCTGCTCTTTTTCGCACAATAGCGCCGTTTCTGTGAGGTTCACTGACAACTGTATTTCATTATTTATAACAGAAATATTTTGCCGGACTACATCAACATTGCAATATAGGTTACCATCTGACGGCCACCGTAAAAGATACGGCGACAATTTTTTTGAATGATGACACTGCTTCGGTGTGAACGATCAAGATTCTTTTTTTTTTCCATAATCATTCTTTATTTATATTTTTTCTTTGATTACATTGTAATAATAAAGTATTAGTCCCACCAAACATTAGAAGCTTATATAGGTAGGTTCACTTCTTATATAGGTAGGTTCACTTCTTATATATTTGTACAGCACTCAGGCTATTTTGTTAATTATATTAATTATATATATATAAAAGTTAATCACTCGTCATGAATGTATCAAAAATATTTCTTTATTTTTTAATAGAATATCTCAGGGGCGTCATTTCAACTTTGGCAAAGGGGGCAGGAAGGAAGAGATACACAAAAACAAAGTAATTTTTTTGTAAATACATTTTTTATACATGAACCGTGCTTTAGTTTTTCCTTAAAGGATTATAATATATTACGGTTCCCCGAGAAATAATAATTCATAGTAATTTATTTTCATTCTATTCATGCATGAATGTTTATTATGTATTATGTGTAAAGAAAAACACTAACTATTTTCCCACTATAAATTTAATATTTATAATATACCGCAAGGTTAGTTAATAAATAACATCTGAATTTTAAGATTTAAAAATCATTCGTGATCTTCAGCGTTCTTCCGTCAGAATTTCGATTTTCAGCTGATGAAGTCGAATATAATTAACAATTAATGACATTAATTTTTGAAGAATATGAGCTATACTATTAAATTGGTAAGAGAGTCAAATACTGGCAAATCTCACATGAGATTTGCCAGTCTTTGACTCTCTTAACAATTTAATCAAGTAATAACATCAGATTAAACAGAATTTACCAGCATTTTTCTACAGTTTATTCATAGATCAAGCTATTTTAAATTCCCATTTATTGTGTAAAGGCTAGATTAGATAATAATACGACTAATCATAATTAAATGAACTGTAAAAGTGAATTATATAGCATTTATCTCTTTAATTGCTAATATAGAAACGAGTATAAGTGTTGATGTTTTCTTCTCTTAAGGAATACATATTTATTTGTAAAGTGAGAGTTATCAGTGGCACCTCAAAATCAAATCAGATTTACCATGAAAAAAAAAATCAGTTCAGTAAGGATGTACATAATTATAATGTTCCTGAAATAATATACTGTCTATAAATAACTGATTTCCTAGTATTTGTTTGCAATCCAGCTAAATTACTTTAAAGTTTGCATCAATCTTTTAAAATTTGAACATGATTTCGTTATTTCATCAACTTAAACAATGAAAAACTATCTGAAATCAACCTTCAAAATAATGTTACTTCTACACTATAATGAAATCCAAACTTCCATATCTCCAAATGAATTCTAACACTATATACACTGCTGTAGTATAGGTGTGGTATTGCTAATGACAGATGGAATAAATGATAAATGTATATTATGACATGTGCGTTTGTATGAGAAAGTCCTTTTTATTTTTTCTCTTCTCTTCTATAGTTAGAGTACATCATCTTGATACTTTTATCCATTCAACATCATGATACAATCCATCATATTAGTGAGATGGAGTCTTCGCTTTAATTATATTGAGTAAAGAGGGGCGGAGAACTCGCATTTGAAGAATTTACTTTCAAGAAATTAAACGACTGATTTCCCAAAGGTAAATCTCTTTCGTGCTTCTAAATCTTGCAATAATAATTACATTAATTAATACATAGATGGTAAAGGTGCTTTCAGAATAATCTCTGAATAAGGAGGTTCAACTAATGATATTTCATAGATTGACATGTTCTTCAGCATTTTGAGTATGTGGTTCCAGATTAATTCAGAAAATGATAAATACTAAAATTGGAAAATTCTAAAATTCCTGTGAAAATCTATAGAAATACTGAAATTAAAGTTTGATATGTTGTATCAATGGATTTTTGCATGTGTACTGCTATGTGTACTATAGAAACATAACTAAATTTAGAGAATGAATGAGATCTTTTTTATTTCCAACTTTCAAAGTTATTTAGTTTTAAATAACGTGTAACATCTAAATAATTTTTGCAACCACGAATTTGCTTAAAAAAACTAGCGTTCAACCTATTCGTTATTAGTTTAATCATCATGAAAGAAAGGACTGTAACCGCTAAATAGAAGTGATCATGACCATAATAGGTGATACAAAATTCCCAACGTATTGTACATACGACGCCGAGATGAAAATAAGAGTACGCCTTTTTTATCCTACATTAAAGCCACATCGTATGAGCCTTTGTGAGCACACTAACGCTACAGTATACACACGTACACAATTTTAATCTAAAAAAAGTCTATCAATTCATTGTTTGAAGCGTGAATAATATACTCTTTGTAAAAAGCTGTGCAAGATCTCCTTTTATCTAATATGGGAGGATTAATGCCCCAAAAGAGAATATACCCTGCTGAATGCTTTTAAATAGAAACATTGCTTATTTTCACTTTCGTTTCGAAATTAACGTATGTTAAACTTTCACAAATTTTGCAACTGAATTTTGGTGTTTTATACTTTTGTCATGAAGATTTGTATGTACAGTATTAATAATTGCACAAAATAATGTCGAGAAATAATAAAATGAAATAGAAAGGATCAATTATGGTTAATGCAGATTCATAATTATTATAACGAATTCAATAACATTTACTCACGATGAAATTTTTGGTCTTCGTGTTGGAAGACGAGATTCGGTATAATATAACCTACGTCATTTTGAGTTATTGAATATTATTGGGTCAACTCTTTTATGATATTACATACTTCTAGTTATTCGAAAACGAAAAGACATTTAAAATGTACTTTTGTATAAGTTACCACGAGTAACAGGAAATTTAAAGAGACGAATTTTGAACAAACGTGCGTGAGACAAGAAACAAGAAGTATTTCCGCCATTTTTGGTGAGCTTCGTTCAACTCCCACAATTTCATTTGAAGTGCCATTTTTCCCTGTCTGTTCAAAATTAAACGGTAAGAAGACATTTACTGGCGAGTAGGGAATGTAAGAACGTAATTACTCTTTCGGCTACTTCTCTACCCCCCTTCTCTGTGTCCCCCTAAAAAACAGCACCTTAACATTTTTTTATTTTTTTTCTAAGAAAATTCCAGTGGCATGGGAACTACTTATTGGAACAGAAAACGAGAACTACCGTTCATTAAGAGTTAATAGTGTCGTAAGGTTAAAGAAAATTTGAAAACTTGCTTCAGTGATGATGTTGTTTCTTTCGACATTTACATTTAGATGGAAAAACGGTACTTTTCTGTTGGAGTTTGATGAAAATATTTTTCCTATTTTCTGTTAAGAGAGGAAATATGTTATGATTAATTGTCCTTTAATAAAATTCAAAAAGAAATTTATAAGCAAAGAGAAAGTCTGTGGTAATAATGTGTTAAAATAACAAAAGTCATTGAATATCAATTCGTAAATAGACATCTTGCCTCATAATTATACCTTTATTGTTATAATGAACACCCCTTCTTATTTTTTTAAACTCACACAAAACTATCAAATAAAAATTAGACATTTCTCTACATTTCCCTACTAGTTTTCTCATTATTCATAACCCCTTAATAACCATGTAATAATTTCCACACAAAATGAGAAAAAAATTATCCACTCTAAAATCTAATTTAAACCATAATTAATAACTCCCTCTTTTTCCAGCATCTTGACGCACATTAGGACTCCCCCCCCCTCTCTTTCCTATTCTCACGGCACTTCATGATCAAGTAGCAAATAGATTAACCGAAAAATAGAAAATTGAAGACGAGTCCCATAAGTGCACTCTTCTGACTGCCACTCATTTTTATTTTCTTCGCTCCCTTCTCCTTTACCAAGTGTGGAAATAATGTCCTATTACGTTCCACATGCTTTGCAGGCCTTCTATAGAATGGGTGACGCTTTCTAACGTCTATAGTACTTACGGCAAGAGGAACACTTTTTGAAAAATTTCTTGGTGTCAAAATCAGAGGTCTAGTTATGTGGAGTTAATTTTCTGGAAATGTATTCAAGAATATCAAGTTTTCTGCTGGTCGGCTGCTGATTTCTGAGATGAAAAGCCGTTAGCTTACCAATATGAGGAATAGAATAACTTTAATTATTTTAAATGAATATTTCCTATTGAAAATTTTAAGTATATCTCCAATATGTCTAGCTCAAAGAGGGAGGAACGGCATCCTGGCTACATACAGTCTAGCTGAAATGATAGCTATTTTATTGCGAAAGCACGAACTGAATTTATGTGACAAGGGGTCATAGATACCATTACTACAATTACCATACACTGCTGGGATTTAAAATTCTGTTAATTTTTATGACTGACATCGTTAAATCAAAAATGGAGTATTATTCGCAAATTATTTCATCGAACAATATTTTCCTCGCGTTAAAACAATCACAAAAAGAAAAAAAAGTAGAAGGCAAGTGACAGCTGTTGACTGCATTCTACAGTGAATAATCGTAAAATTCAGAGTCATTTCCAAGCGCATTGAAACTTTTCATATTTATAGTCATAACCTGTCCTAAGCCTAAGCATTTGTATTCGAATGTTCCACGAAAAGTTGGTAGTCGTTCGTATATACCCGGAGAGAAAAAATTGATGCCGGGCGAAAAAGTAAATGGCTTTCACTTTGTTCGTGTCAATTACACACATTTCTTTCTATAGCTGCCATAAACCACACTCATACACTAAATGAGCAATAGAGTAGCAGAGAATTTTTTTTCTCTAAGCCTATTTGTAAAAAAAATCTAATTTATTTATATCTTCGAAAAATGGAAAGGGATATTATTACGGATATTAGAGGAATATCGACGAAAGTAAATGTATTGAAAGTTGATTTCATACCTGTATGGATGATATAAGAAGGAAATGGTATTGGTTATGTCTTCACGACAATATTTTCTGTGTATTATATATGATGATGAAGTAACAATTATACAATAACGATCAAATAAACTGTTAAAGCATCTTCAAAGACAGTAGCCCTACAACTCATATATAAAATTACATACCATGTTTATGACAATGACATTGATACGAAAACAACCACACCGTAGGTACTGACATTAGAAAATGTCATTATTAGCAACACATCGACTTATTCATAACAATTACATCAATCTCTGATAACAATAATTTAAATTGTAATATCGGTACCTGGTCGATACACCACCCAAACTCTGATATATCATTTCAATAGGAACCGAACTGATATGTTGAACAATGTAAGAAAAGTAAACGGAGTATGTAGAAACAGTATAGGGACCGTATAGTAGTAGTGTTTATTTTTTATCTTCTTTCTTTTTTTTCCACTTGTTTCTTTTTTCGTGTTGAATCACGTAGAGATAGATTGGTGGAACAAGAGACTATTCGTGAGAAAATTGGAAGATGAAGGTGAGAGACAACTTACAGCCACATTTACTCACACAAACTTACATTTTTTGCGAGTTTTTTTACTTGAAAAGAATGAAGAAGATCCATTGATGGATTGATAGGTAGAAAAGTAGGACTTTCGTAAAAGATCACTACTTTTTTATTTAATGAAAAACTAATCAATCATTATTACTTCCTATATACTGATGATGGATAACTTGACTTTTGGGAAAGCACAAAAAATATTGTGGTTTTCATCTAAAAGCATTGTATGATCTGAGGTCAAGTCCAATTATTCTGATAATTAAGCAAAGTATGCATGAAATTCTACATATTATTTCGATTTACTTGAAAATAAGAATAAATATATGATTTGTTAACTTAGTAGTTTAATTGGAATTTTACTTTATAGGAAAATGTATGTTTTATTTTTTTTATCCTATAACCAAGAAGTTTGGTTTTAACAAATTTAATTAAGCAATTTATAGATTTGTTTTATTATATGTTCATAAACTTTGGTGATTAGTTTTTAATGTTTATTACCATCTGTCAAAGTTACCTTTTACTCATAATACTTCAATATAATGTATTAAAGTTACCTGTTTCTAACATTTCTTACTATTAAACAAAATATCAATGTTATGAAACTAATTCTAACACAGTAGTAACACTTCTAAACTCACTGAAAGTTCCATTTCCTCTGCTTCCTACAGAACACAATATTGCAACTTTTCCAAACACTCTGCTAGTGAAAATCTCGTATTTGGTTTTATTCTCTCCACTAAATTATATTCATGATCTGTTTTGCTTTTTTAACAGTTTGAACTGTTCCAAAGCAGTAAAAAGCAAAACTTTATGACTTGGAATGCACCCAATAGTGACCGGCAGTTTTTCAATCCTGTTTCCCTGCATGGGGATACTGTATATAGAATATATATACGTTCCTATACAGTGTCTCTGGAGAATATTCTGCACAACGCGTATCGTTTGTTAATCAATATATTTCCCTTTAAATCTGTGCTGTATATAGAAACAACACTTTCTCGTACGGTATTCAGAAATTTATCAGAGAAACAGATCGAGAATTGTGGTTTTCACATCAGCAGTATTAGTTAGTTCTCTTTAAAATAGAGCTCTGTTGTTTTGTGCCAGTATTAAAGAGCAATGGCCAGCACTATAGCAGATGCAAAATGTTGGAAACGTATAAACGGAATTCATTTCTTATTTATTTCGCTCTTTTCGTTGTGGGATTCTCGTGCTCTATACAGTTACTGTACCTGTTATTTCCATGATTAAAACTTCATTCGATGCTTGAAAAGAAATCCAGTCGTCAGATATTTAGCTATATATTTCAGTGCTTCAAGTTTTATTTTGTTCATGGATGAAAGAGGAAGTTAGTATAATAGCTGTGCAATTTGAAAAGCACAGTAGAGGTTATTCGAACATTTGTTCAGTATGTATATTACATGATAAGATAGTCTGTTAATAAATAAAGTGAGGTGTAACCTATAATAGAATATATTACTTTTTATTGAGATTATAATTATGTTGTGATAGAATTGCACAATAGGAGTAAAATCTATCAGTATTTGCTAATAATATTGAATTTGGATGGTGTGGAACATAAAAAAAGACAGAGGTAGCAAAATTAAATCATTTGGTGTCTGAAAAAGATATCAATTCTAACTTTTCATAACTAATATGCTTTTGTAACAGTATACTGTACTTCTGATACTCCCACATTTATTCCGGTACTATATCCAAAATCGTGATATTTTTGTACTTTCCCATATTAAATTAAAACTTTATTCGCAATTCTTTCAATCGTATTTCCTTAGGATTCCAGAAAAGTCCTTGTTTCTTTTCTTTGCAACAGCCCTAAAATAAACATGAACATTCAAAAAATCTTGTTAAATCTGAACGGTCAAGCGTAGACCCTTCTCCTTTCTCTCTTATTCCTTGTTCGCTGCTCGTGTTTGCGAATATAACGAACATGTAAAATACCAACGAATGTGTGAATATAAATAGAGAAAGTAACTGATTTGCTTGGCAAACATAATATACAGGACTGAACAATATTTGTATTGTTATAAACCAGAGGATTTCTACCCAGTAACAAGTATATCCTTTCAAATGAGCAGTAAGAAAGTTATTTTTAGTAAAAGAAAAATGGTTATATATACAGTGATATTTCTACTTCTAAGATACTTATAAGATATACTTATAGAATATTTCGGAAAGCATCGATAATAAATTAATTGAGATGCACCAATAAATGCTAAAAAAAAATTATTATGAATAGTATTTTTCCAGTTATAATAATTATGAATGGCAATCAAATAGTCTGCCTTTAATGTTACAGAACAAATTATATGAGAGATAGATGTTCTTTCAATCATAATAATGTGTTACTCTTATAAAAGCTGGATATAATGTTACTCTTATACAAGCTGGATAAATTTCGGAGGTTTTTGTCGTAACAGGGAATCTGTTTCAAGATCCAACTTTGAACAGTTGAACGACTACCCATATACTTCTCAGTCAAACAATAATTATTTTTTGCAATTTCTACAATGCAGAATGTTTGATGCAGAGTATTCAACTCTCTCCTATCAAACTCTTATTTATCTTGTCACAGTATCGTAATTAAAATTCTATTACACAGCAAAAATTAGAAAAGTTAAAATTACAAATCGACCCTCTTAACAAGATATAGATAACCTTCTGAAGTATATCAACTCTTAACAGCAGAGGAATCTTTACGTTCAACAACTTTCAGAAACCGATAGCAATAATTAATAATAATAAAAAGTAAATATTGACGTTATCGTAATTAAAGTTTGAAACACAAATAAGGCTGTCAGTTAATTTCTCTTAAATGTTTTTCAACTTGTGCTGTGTCATGTCGCAGTGAATGAAAGGTGAGCTATATGAACTCTATATAATAGACGGTGAAGAAAAGTGAAAAAGAATGTACTGAGATATCCTTACACTTCCAAGTTAGTGTTTTGATTTCTCATAAATATTATAAGTAGTTTTACAAACTGTTTACTATGTAACTGACTTATTGTTACATTTATATAATGAAGGTATCATATCAGGTTCAGTGTTACTGCAAGCGATATTGGCCATTGCAGTTTGGCATAGATTTATTCGGAAAAAAAATGATGAGAAAGGTAGGAACTGAAAATAATCTGATTATTGAAATTATAAAAGAACTTTTATATATAGTAAAGCGAGAAATAATATACCAGAAGTAATTCTAGGGATTTATGTTTTTAACTGAGTAACATTGTACATACTGATAATGGTATAATCCTACTTTTCAACATAGAAATATTACTGTTATGCTATAATACGATCCACTTCACACGAACGCTCTTTTATACTTTATTTCCACAATAAAAATATGTAAAGGATATTTTTTATCGCTTCAAGCTCGTTATTTACAATTTTCAAATTTTAATTAAGAACCTGTAATCCGTTCACAGGCAGCATATACGTGCGAACATTGCTCTTCGAAACAGCATCTCTACTGGTTTTATCACATACGGTAGAGATCATCGTGTTATGTACGCTTTCATTTTGCTCAACATATGCTGCGAAAAACCGGTACATACGCCATTTTTTCTTCTATCTTTAAAAATTGCAAACTAGTTCGATCACGCGACCCAGCAGCCAGTAATTCTTCCGGTATCTTTCGCACTTAATTTACTCGACTTGTTATTTCATGTCGTAAAATTTTGGTGGAAAAAATATTATAACCGGTATTGCATTAAAAATAATGCTTCGAACGATAATTTTGGTGTATGCAGTATCAAATTATATACGTCAAATTTCATACTAGTTATTATATCAGTATATACAGTACATTCTGGAATAATTTCACTTTTCGTGTTTTTTGATGGAAATATGCAGGATATTTGTGGTTAATATTACAACGCTATTGTGTTACACAAGTACGAGTATATTGCGATAAAGAGAAAAGTATTCAATATCTGTGTCACAGGGTAGCTCGTAAATAATATATGACGTTTAAAATTATACTCAGAAGTCAGTTCGTATTCAGCATTTCGAATTTTTTCGTTTCCATTTTTCTTTTTCATGTATATATGTATACTGCGTAAAAAGGTAAGCGTCACAAAATTAATTTGCCCCCTAGTGTGTTGAAAACGAAAAGGCGCATAAATTGTACTTCCTCAATAGAATCTGTACTTACTTCTTTGTACATTAAGATTTATGAAGAATTAGTCTCACTTCTCAAAGTATTATAAATTTTCAAATGGGTTTAATAAATTTCAGTTATGAAGACAATTTCGTATTTTATTACATGCGTGGAGAAATTTTATATAAAATATATTGCATATAATATATACTCCACTATAGGAAGTGTCATAAGCGAAATAATCAGAACTTTTGTTAAATGAAATAGAAAGGTATAAGAACTAACTTCATGGCTCGAACTGAAGTGAATCAATACAATATTTCCTATTTCACTTTTCCTTGGCGATTCCAAAAGTTTTTGCATGAATTACAAACACCTTGAGTTTACATAACAATAAGTAGGTCTTACACTATATTCATCGTATTTTCTTACCCATTACATCAAATTATGCTGAAAAATACACATTTGAAACATGCTAGAACATTTCGAATATCGTCTTAGTTTCCGTATATTCTGTGATAAAAAAAAACTACTCTGAACAAAATCTTTCTCTGTTTCTCCAAAATCCTAGAAAACCTTTCACAGAAATTACCACAAAATAATTCGAAAGTGAAACTAATATCAGGAGTCACGTGACAAGTTTCGCTCCAAATTTTGGATGTGTTGTCAAAACTTTCCGATCGATCTCTTCTACCGAATTGGCCTTGTACTGTTTCCAATGAGGAAACGTTGGAATAATTTCTATCTCTATGATAATAGAAACATCACATCAGTTTAATAGAGTACACCACAGTTTCGGAAACTGCATTAGACCCCGTTCTTCCCTCATTCAGCAGAAAAAAATGTTTCCTGTTTTTATTTTCTTTCTTTTTTTTCCTCTCTATAATCTAGAGAAAATCGAAAGAAAAAAAACGAAGAAGAAAACGAATTGGAGAGAGAATGAAAAGAGACAGGGGAAAATTAGAAGCCTTTTCGCTTCTGTTGTTTCTCCAAGTCCGAAATTGACTAAGTAACATTAAAGATAAGGAAAACACAAAGCGTCACATCATTTAATTTACACACTATTTGCAAAACAAAAGAACTGATACCACAATCACCACATAAACCACAGCATTGAGGTCTTTTACAATGCTGGTCTACAAATCTACGTATATGGAAAAAAACGGCATAATACAAACGAAAGAAGAATAACTTTTTTATCTTTTTTTTTCTTTGGTAAGGAAAAGGGGAAAGGTAAAGTGACACTAGCCACAACTCACAAAAGTCATTGGATTGTATATAGGAGTCGACAACCCTGTGGAAAGATAAGAGAAAGAGTTGATTCGAATAGAAGAAGCGGAAGAAACGACGTTCAACAAACATCAACTCATTCATTACGTATGATCAATCACTGAAAGGGATTAGACCAAATATATATATGCTCCTTATAATTACAATTAGGATGGTATATTGACGCCATTTTGTGTTTAATTACCTGAAGAAAACTATAAATTATGTAACATAAATACTTTTTGTGGTTTTGCCTGATCTGAAGATTGATTGAAAGATCTTTCCGCAATTTACATGATTTGATACTCGAAATGGGTTTCGGTAACAAAAAATATGAATAATGTTAAAAAATTTGATTAACTATAAAGTACAACAAATTTATATTTTAAAATATCTCACGGTTCCATTGATGTAATACGGTACCATACATTTATCATGATCTGAAATAAAATAAACTGTCAATAATAGAATATCAGCGTCAAATATAAATTCAGATTGGAATTTTCTAAACAATTTGAATATTACAAGTAAAAGAAATTTGACTCAGAAAAACTATCTATTAAAAAAAAGCAAACTATAAAACACATTTATTGAGCTTTTTCCATGACTAGTTAACAACGTAACAACGTTGAAAACTGTCATTATCGCCTAACGCAGCAAGTTGGACATTTCAGTTCAAAATAATGACGATCAGTATATCCTTAGAGAGTGTCCGTTGTTTCATCTGTTGTCCATAACCGGATAATGTATAATTTGACAGTCGTGAAAAAAAGTAATTACTATCAGTCAAGCAATCCATCAGTGCTGTTTGAGGGCATACGCATTTTCCATAATATATAAATGCGTTCGAAAACCACCAAAATATCTGAAGGGCATTTGAAGCATAGATAGGGATGTTTTAAAAATGCGTGTTCAGTTGGGGAATACGTAGACCACATGCATTAATAAAGGAGAGAGAGAGATTCAAACATTATGTTGATGTACTCACACTTTCATTTGCTTCAATGAAGTTTTAGGGAGAGAGCAGATTTTTGAATATGAAAAATGATGGCAAACGCCTCCTTCACTGTATAGTTGATGCTCTTATATACACGTGGAATTCAGTATTGGAAATAGAAAAAAATGGCTTCGGAAGTGATTCAGGATCGATAAAAAAAAATTGTTATCAGGAATTGAGGCAGGCGAACCAGAAATGTTAAATGGTGTATTATGTATATGAGTTAACCTTATAAATCACAACAATATTTGAATAAAAAGTATCTTATTCTTCAAAATAAAATAAAAAATTACTATTCCCATCATTGACTGAACAATATTTCATAATATTAGGAAACATTTATGTATAACTAATCTTCACTATATAATATAAATAAATAATAATAATAATTTATTGTTTAAAATAAAACAGATTTTACTTCTACAGAGAAAACAACACAGTAACATTTTTATATATCTCTCATTCAATAAAATACAACAAAACTCTAAACATCAAAATTGTGAGAAATCTTTTCTCCAGAACAAAAATATCCTCGTGCTGATTTTAGTCTACAAAACAATATGAATACATCATCCGAAAAAGAGCAATGTATATGTTGAAAAAAGATAAAAACTACTCTCATCTTTTGCTCCTCATGCGCTAAATCAAAGAAGACTTTTTTATTCTCCAACTTCTTACATCTCTAACCGCAAGCAAGCATTGTCTTTCGGAATTTTTACTTCAGGAATTTTCTTTAACATACCACTAAAGTACTTTGATAAATGATGAGTTAAATTTTAATATATACTTTTTTGTTTTAAAGAACCAGAGAAAATGTTACTTGTCACCTTATTATCTTAGTCCTTCCGTCTTTTTCTGTATATATACTATATACGCACACACAAAAAATCTGGTTATCTTCACACGTCATCTTGAGTCACTTTTAATGAGTGTTTTAAAAGAAGTATGTCCGAATTAACGCGTAAAAATGGTAACTAAATATAGAAAAAGAGAAAAGTCAGCGACGTTTCCCAAATGTGAACTGACTTTTTAAGTGGGAGAAAAAAATTATAAAATATGTACCTTACTTTTGAGGTATAAGGTTGGTTGGAGATGAGACGAACAAAAAAAAGATGATTTTATCTCTCAGGTACCATTTCATCCATTACGTGAAGTGAAATGACGTAAACATGGGAAAGAATGCATTTGACTTAGTGGAAATAAAATGGTTTCGGTGTTATGTTCTAAAGAGCGCAACTTTGTTAAAGTGTCTTTTTATTTTGCCAGTCACCATCGCTAGAAAAAAGAGGTTATGAATTCCTTAGCATTTTTAGGCGTTGTTCCACGTTGCATAGATAATAATAAAGCAACATTTTACGAGCCGTCGTGCCATCGTGTCTGTTGAGGTTTTCTCAGAAAGTAGAGTATCATGGGGTCACGTGTCTACCCACTTAGTAGCCACTTGAAAGTGTTAGGGCTTGTAATGGCAGATGACTTCAGAGTATACCGCAACTGTAGACGACTACTTCATTTAAGAAACATATGCACTACAACTATAACAAGGAAATTAAAATTATTCCTACGGTATATAAGTAGAAAAATATATATAGTGTGAACGTTTATTGTGTTCGGAATATTTTCAGATTATTTCTAGAAGCTATACTTGTTTGCAAATCGCTACATTTCGATTTATTAAATGTTGATTTTATTTTGCGAATATCTGACCACGGAATATTAACAGAAGTTTAATACAGCATTAACAAAGTGTATGTTAGGCTTCAATGTCGTCAGTCGTCTCAATAACTGTAGATATAAATAAATAAATAATAGACTATAAATGATATTACATATAAGTAAACAAAAAATAAAGATCATTACCTCTGACAAGTTCTGCTTTACTGTTAGCCTTTACTTAAATAATTTATTTTAGCACAAATGTAATCAAATCCTCAGTATCGTATAACAGTAAAACAGTTTATAAATAACTTTGCATAACAAATATTCAAAAGCAACATCAACCAAACTCAGCATCTTAACGTGAACTATAGAATAAATCCCTGCGAATATAGAAGTCATATCATTACCAGAAATCCTTTGTATACTTGCACAAGTACTAGAATCATAACTTCTGACTTTATTCACCTAATTCCTTCTCAAGTAACTATCATCACAACATATTACTGTAGATTCTACAGTACCACTACATATTACTGTAGATTCTACAGTACCTGCAGAAATATTATTTCCTTCTATACTCTACTTAACGTCGAGTTGTCATGACACTTTCCATTTTATGTATTTGGTTGCTTCATGTTGTTATATAAGCAACATGTACTTGGAGTAATGACCGAACAAGAGAAAATTGTCTCATACAACATTTTAAACGTAAATATAATGGAACTTTAAGGTAAATTTTGCAAACGTAGTTGAAAGTATGTTTGTAAATAACTTGAGATTTATTGAAACTTCACAATATGCTGATGGGCACGTGTAAATAATATGTAAACATAAACAAATATTATGTACCATTAGAAGGAATAATATGCATAAACAGTTAATTCCTCATCATCATATTAAGTTATATTGTTTTAAGTCATATTAAGTTACATTGCTTTTAAGTCATATTAAGTTATATTGCTTTTAGATAAGTTATTACTATTATGTTTATTATTATAAATTTAAATTTACGATAATATAACAATACAATTTATACAACACATTTTTAATTTCGAACATTTTGATATTCTGGTATAAACACAAAGGAAATCACACTTTGTATTATTTTACTAAAATAAATATTCCAAGAAACGTTACAAGTAATTTCACGAAGTGGGAACCGAATAAGAATATCATTAAAGGGAAAATCCAAAAGTATATTTATTTGAGGTAGGCGTTGAATTTCCCCGAAATCATTATAAACCATAAAGCCCCGTTCACATTATTTCTCTTCTAGTCAGTAATCTATTTTTGGTCCTACGGGAGGAGGACACATATCAACATCTTGTGTCATCACCGCAGAATGTGTTATATACAAATCAAAACGGAAATACTATCTAATAATAAAGACACGGGATGATGAGTCATCTATCCTTATGACATTAAATTTTATATAATCTTCAGACAACATCTGCAATTCTGTGGTATATGGTAGAGGAACATGTGGGGAACATTTTGCAACAACTTATCGTGGGAAGATTATGAACATTTCAATGGATGTTCATTTAACATTTTTTTTTTTCATGTTTATTGCTTTCCACGATTGGTATAGAATGGTTATTTTTGTTTCAGATGTTTTTTTTAATAATTTATGCAATTTTCATACATTTACGTAAATGAAAGATTATAATTTAATTCACTGCTGTATAAAAAGAGTTCCTTTCAGTGGTTAGGTTTTTTAAAGACCGACATACAAAACAGCAAGAATGTAAAGAGTCTGAATAAAAACTCTGTTTTAGCATGAGTTCGCCATACATAAACTTTATATAAACAACTCGAATATTTTATTTCTTGATTTCATCTCAAGTAAAAAGAGGATGATTCACGAACTCAACCACAAAATCAAATTTCACTCCAAACCCCCCTTTTCCTTAATTAAAAAATACGTTGAGAATTTGAAAAAGAGATCATAATTTACAATTATTCTTCCCCTTTAAGGTTCGTTCTAGCTTTTAAATGAGGAACATCCTTTTTTCTATCTTCTTCGCTTTTCTAATCAAAGTAGGCGTGACAAACCTTGACATTAGTAAGTAACAACTTTTAAAGAAGAAATATGGTAACTAAGATCTTTTCGTGGTTACCACAAAATGAGTTCATTCTTAAATGGAATAGAAAAAAAAGAAAAACAAAGAGGAACTTCCTTCGCACTTCATTTTCTGCTTTTTCGGCAAGAAAGAAACATTGGAATGCTTAATTTCTCTCCCAAACATTCCGCATAAAACAGTGAAATGGGATCCGGTGGTTTAGAAATTTATTGAGAATTCCTTAACGTTATCTTACAGATTTACATACAATCTGCACTTTTCTTCGCCCCCTGGCACCGCAAATAGGGTACTTGCAAAATGTTTATAGAAGCAGTAATTATGAATGTATTACTATATTATAGTTCCACTAAAACTTTCCTTCTCTGAAAAGACGTTTAAATGAAAAATAAATATTTCCCTAGTACGAGATAGCGCACAGTGATAAATTAAATTGAAGTTTCGAATAAAAATACAGGAAATGAAAGTTCAACAGGAGTAATCATTGTACAGTTGAATTGCGGAAGCAGGTTTATATGGTCGAAATAGTGGAGATAAAAACAAAATACAGGTAAATATTGTTCCAAACGTAAATTAATATTATGAATTGACTTTTTTACATTAGCAAAATATATTAAGGAAAAAAAACAGCTGATGTGAGCTGCTCTAAACGGTTCTTTGCAATATCAAAATTACAATTTCGTTCGTAGTTTACAGTATTACAGATGATTCTGAAGAAAGTATATTTTTTAAGTTTAGTAGTATATATAGTTCCCTTCAATGCAGCCTTCCATCAGTATGCTGGTAAAAGTAGACATCAACTTCAGCTAATAACTGACTAAGCAGATAATAAATAGGAATGACAAGGTATAAAACGTTTATCCATTCCTAAAATACTTTCTGTGCACCCTGTTTTAAATATTTATCACAATGTATAGAAACATGCCTGACCATAATTATTGTTGCATAAACTGTCATTTCTCATTGATCACAATGGATTTTATTTATAGAAGCACTTCCCATAAAATACGTTTCTTCTACTCTTGCATGTTAATTAACGCAATTGTAATTTAAAACCAGAAAAAAAAGATGAATAGCTGTGCACCTGATATTTCATCTGATGAATATCTTTTGTGCCTCCTATATGCATATCACATACTTCTTAATTCTATTCTTATTAGAAAATGTAATCAATCACTCTACCGCATTTCAGTCAAATATTTCTTTTTCTGAAAAGAGTTTCTTCATGTTCATGTAAAGTATATAAACCTGTTTCTGTATGTAAGCATTATTTGATTCTTTTGAAGTCTATATGATACAAGTGATTATACAAAAAAGCTCATCCTTTGTTTGGTATACAAAAGCATTTTGAGCTGTGGTTGTTCGGTTTATACAAAAGAAATTCTTACAAGAAACAGAAAGAAAGTCACGGTGTTACAAGGTTGCTTTACAAAAGAAAGGGTTTGTCTTAGCTCTCATTGCTTTGATACGCACTTCAAACATCCTACCGTTTATATATCTTATACAGACTTCTAATATTACACATAAGAATATATAGGTGTTTCTGTAAAAAAAAATCTCACTCGTGTTCTACGTTTTTAAAGATCTCATATCGATTTTATTCCAAATATTTCTAAAGTCCCAGCTTTCTTCTCAAATGGATTTTTTTTTTCAGATATGGAAGGAAGTGTACGAAATCATTCGAAATGTTATCAAATAATATTTTTTGTAAATAATATATGTAAAGAGACAAAAAGTGAATTTAAGAACATTAATATTCTTCAAGATCAATGATAATATATAAAGGAAAGAACGTTTATCCCTGTCTATTCTACGTCAGTACCTTGTGTTTGTCAACGCAGTTTTTATTAATGGTGTGTTGTTTTAAACTGGTGATGAAATCCTATTGTAGTCTGAAAATAAACGTGATAAGTTCATCTCTAAATTTATCTCCATAATTCACAATTTGTAATTCTATTAAATTGAATATAATAGAAAAATTAATTTCTTCAGTAACTGACACTTCCACTTAGCTAACTAAAACTGTTAATTTGGTATGTTAATACTATGTTATCAATACTTTATTCATATACAGAAAATGGAACAAGAAATTTAAAGAAATAAAGAATATAAGAACATTATGATATAATCAACTAATTTTTCGTGGTATCATCTAATATCAATAAACAATTATCTGAAACTTGTCATAAATAATATATTGTACAGACAGTCAGAAAGACATAATTGTGTCACCTATATCAAAATAGTTATACAACCAATTTTGAAAGAGCAACAAAAAGTGCTTAAATAACGTATTGAACCTTCTATATAGAAGATGAACCTCTTTCACTTTTAAGGTACATTGAGACGGTAAGTGTTTTTTGTATCTCCAACATTGTGGTGTATTCTGTTCTCTTTCGTATCTGACAGGCATGGAGATCGTGACTAGTGGAATAATAAGAAAATGATTGAAGAAGAAATTCCTGCTAATGTTGCAAAGTGCATTTTTACAACACTTCCTTACACCAGATACATCAGTAGATGAAGCAGAGTATATAATATTGCTGTACTGAAAGCTAACTGTGCAAAACTTCAGTGTTTGTATATAAGGATACTCGGCTTCTTTATAATGTCATCTATTAAGAGTTTTATGATGCTGTAGGTTGTTATGTGTTTTCGGCTGATGTAATCTATAATAAATTTTAATTATACGAATTAGTTTCCAACTGAAGAGAATTACATCATCTTAATTTATAAGAAAGTGGCGAACAGTATATATCACGAAATAATTACGCTTGGAGAAATAAAAAATTCCCAAAATATCCAAATTTATATTTCAATAGACAGACATGAACAACAAACATGATAAAAAAAGACCGACAAACTTCCATTTTATACTGTAAATCCCGAGGTAATATATTTTAAATTAACTTTTCCTTCCATCACGATTCACAAAACAATTGTAGAAAACGTTCTCTTCCTTCTAACCAAAAAAAAACTTCATTTGAAAATTCTTGAAGTGTTTGCCATGAAAATGAATTGATAATATCAAACACGCCAAGTATTTAAACGTGGAGCGGTGAAACTGGATAGCCAGTCACCTGAAAGATATAGTCTAAGAATCACTGAATCTGTCACTGCCATAAAAGACTCCTTTAAAAAGTCCAAAAGTTTCCCCAAAAGCACGCAGGGGGGTCAGAGATTTAAGATACATTATCTAACAGCATTCACGAGATGTATACGCCACTTAGAAATATAGCTCCGGACATAAAAAAAGAAAGGTCACCAATTTGACCTTTTTTCTCTCTCGTTTGGAACCTCTTTCAGTCAGCAAGCGACATGCATATCCAAGACATACATATACAGCTGCCCAAGTGACAATTTCAAGTCCTCAAGGTTATATCATTTGAAGAAGGAAAAAAAAGCGACAATTTTTATATCTGTTATTTAGTGTCCTGTTCGAGTACTTACGTCAGAATGAACTTTAGGTGAAATTCATTTGCATGCTGCAGGTGTCATAGTGTCGTCTTACCTGAAAATAAAAATTATATGTTAGTATTATTATCATCTGCACTCGAGAAAATAAACAATTTTTCCTTAACAGTTCGCAATGTTTTATAAAATTTGACACTGTATCAAAATTATTTTCAGTGAGAATTTGCATATTTTATTTAAAATTGTATTTTCTTATTATGTATTTATTAGTGTTATTTATAAATATTATCACAGTTATATTGTAATTTTCAATGAATACTTGGGTGTAATAATAATAAAAATTACAAATGAACTCCAATACATTGGATTTCATTTGCTTTCAGGTAATGTGGTAAAATCAGTTTTTATTTTCATTTTTAAAACAATTTCATCTTCTACTTTTGAAAATTAAAAAAAAATCTGGAAAGTTTACCTTTATTTCCTTTTTGTTTACAACTTTCTGAAACTTTGTACACAAACTAACTTATATTAATATACCATTCATTTTAATCTACCATTCAACACTTCGTTTACGTCGATATGAAAGACAATAGATCATAAACTTCTAATAGAACAATATACATTTCAACATACAAGTAGAAACCACTACTTGAGAAGTTATACTTATTATTTCACCATTGAATAGATTAGTCTCAGAAACAGCGCTCTGCTGAATAAATAAACTTTGAAACATTGGAAAAACAAATCCATGTTACTGCTGCACTTGATAAAATTAAAGTTACAAAAACAGATGCAACAAAGTTTCACGTATATTTCCATATTTATTTCTCGTTTCTTTATTAACTATGGTCAGAGACAATCTACACTTTAAATTAGCCATGTTTTGTCTTTTGAAGAACAAAATAATGAAAATGTCTGAAATAATATTCTTGTTTGTTTATGCAAGCGAAGAAAGATTAAGAATAATATTCTCTTTTGAATATTGTATAATCTTGTACTTTGGGATTTTCAACTCTATTTGTGAACATTGTACTTAAAGCGGATAGAACACAATAAAATTCAAAGAGGAAAAAAAAAAGAGTTGGAAGGAATAAAAAACCAGACGGTCGTTTCATATGAGAATTATTTCTTTAATAAGAGTATCACATTGCTCACAGACTTTATGGAATCTTATATATTCTTTAATGCTATGTTTTGCAGATTTTAGAGCTCTGCATATAAATTCAAAAATGCAGAAAAGTCGTTGTTTTTTCCGTATACTAATTTAATATTTTTCTTAGTAAACTAGCGGATTCATACAAATTAATTTTTCCGGTAAACGCTGAAAATAGTTTATTTAAGACCTTTATAGAACTTAACATTTCATACCAGAATAAACTGCTTTTGCGGAAATATTGGCGGAATAGGGCGGTTTTATTTTAAATTCGATATTTTTCATCCTATTTTATTGGACGAAATTAATTATTAAGATTTCTAATACTGTGTTAATTTTCACGTTTTTTTTTTAACTAATCGAGAAAATAAGCCAAGTGTATGTCATTCGTAGCAAAATATAGCAAATGATGTATAATAACACTGAAATAGTGGGGAGATAAAAAGTTAAAAACAAAATACAAAACTGAAGTTTTTCTGAAACATTGCGGAATTATATTATATAATAGAAAATAATTACGTTCTTCACGCATATTACGAAACTTTCGTGCAAGTCAAAGATCTCAGCTGGTTTCGATCATCTGCGCCCAGTAATAAAATACTAATTTCTATCCTATAAAATTTCTCAAAAATTTATTTAATATGGATAATATCTTTATTTTCTTTCAGAGAAGTGAAAATTACACACCAATATTTCACCACATCATTTATTAAGAAAAACTTACGTAAATTCCCAACTGTATATTTTTGAGTTTGTAAAAGTTTTTGCTGTATGATTTCTCTCCTGTTTATAAAGAATTAAATCATACCAGGCACTTTTCTCGTTTGAATTATCGCATGGAAAAACTTTTTGAAACTTTTGAAAAAAGAGGTTCATATTTTATTTACCAGGTGTAATGGGAAAGACCTTTAATGATTTTCCACTTTAGCATTTAGTGTACTTCTTTTTAATGAAACATAAATTCTGCTAGCTTGATATATTTTCATGTAGATTAGATTCGTTTTAGTTCTATGTGTTTTTGTTTATGATAAATTATGCACAGAGTATGAAATTTTGAAACGCATGCAACGCGAATAATGTAGAGAGAAATCATTAATTATTCTGTTTTATGCTTTAAACGCATATTCAAGTTGGGGATGAAATATTATAATATAAATGGATATAATTTGCTATATTTTTCTTTTAAACAATTCTGTTAGCACATTGCGAATTTGCGACGGTTTCATATTAATTACTCAAAAGATTATTGCATTAAAATTGCTATTATACATATTTAACATAGAACGTAAAAAGTAAGCGAGCAATAGATACAAGGCAAGTAAAAAACTTGACCTATAGCTATTATGTTAATATTTTTTAAGAAAACAACAACTACTAGACAGTATATTGCTGATACTGTTCAAACTTCCGAAGATTAAGAACGGATCATTAACATATAATATGTTAAGCTGATTTACATTATTTGAGCTTTTCTTTATAGTATAGTTATCAATAGTCCTATAGATCGTTTATGAAAGTTTAATTATAATAACATATACTTTATTCTTTAACAACTTTAAGTTTCTTGAATAATTTTGTTTACATATAAGTTACCATTTATATAATGCATTGAAGTTTACCTTAGGCATTTACTGTAACGCATTTCCAAGAATAAGCTAAGTTATTTTGCGAAATGTTGTAACTGATATGAAACATATATAGCAAAGATTGTTTATAATCCTAAGGGTAGTACTGAGAACAAATGTAGGTAAATTGAGTAGAGATATGATTCAGTTACAGCAGTCGAAAGCTCTTGAAATCAATAAGTTATATTATGATTATCTTTTCATTTCAGTCTATTCAGCAGGTTTTTATATAAAAAAATGGATAATATGTATTTTTTCATTGACAATTTTCTACATTGTACTGATGGATAAGTTTACCACTTTCTGTAAATAGTGAATTTTAATATATTCTTAAACATAAGCTACACCTACTTACATCATAGGTGATAATGTGAAAGAAATTATATGTGTAATAAATAATAATTATTGTTTTCTTGATTTCCTCCAGTATAGTTATTCAATTAAAGAAACTGTATATTCTAAGGAATAAACTTACGTATCATTACATACTTTATAATGACAAACAATTATTTATTGATTTGTATATAATTTAAAAGAAATTGTTTTTATTTTAAAAGGAAGTGAAATTATTTGTAACTTTTTCACGTCAAAATTCAGGAAACAAAGATATCTCAGACTCTTTACCATCAAAATTCCCAAAGATAATCAAATCTGATTATAAAACCAAATAAATAACAAACATATGTCCACACATAAAAATCACGAACCTTCCTACGATCTACCACCCAAGTCTTTTACCAACCCACTTAATTCTCGCAAATTTTGTTTTTATTCATCGTGTTTATTTTTCCTCATCACCTAATCTCTCTGCTTCCACAAACCGTATATGCTTCAAAATAAAAGAGGTTTTTATATAAAAAGGCCGAAGAAGTCTTGCCTCGCAGGATTTACAACCATAAATCGTGTGTCTGTATGACAAGCCTCTTGCCAAGAGGTTTTATATATAAAGATACATCTTTTAAAATGGAGGGAGGGATACTGCTACTGCTGCTATCTGGTGATATAGAGTAAAAACGAGGATCATTTTGAGATTTTCGGGCGTTATTGAAATTTGCAGACTTTGTTGTTGCAGTACTTTTTTATTCATGGTTTGTACATGCTACTAAGAAAGAGGTCAAGACATTCGCATCCTTTTCTCCACAAAAATGATATATATTTAGCCCCAGATTTGTGAATCGTGATAATAATAAATTATTAGATATAACTTTTGAATAGAAAGAATACCGTTTTTTAATGTACTGACTGAGAAATGTTATAGAACCGGAATTGAAATATAGAATGATGTATTAAATTAAATAGCAGAAACATAGGAATACCAACTATTATTTTTTTCTTTAAATTATAAAAATGAATAAACTAAGTTTGATTTAATAAAATATCGATAATATTATTCGATTTTAATTTTAATAGAATAATAAATACGGATATGACTGTGTATGAGAGAACTGATAAATTTTATTTTGTCTACAAGGCCAGTGAACCAAAATGTACCTATATACCTCATGAATCTGCATCAGTTAAAGCAGTGAACTGAAAAGGGTCTTCTTATCACTTACAAACTACTCTACTGCTAGCAAGTCCATATATTCCTTTGTTTAAAACAGACAATATGAAATGTAGTTGAGTAGATTTTGAGCGTTTAATGTAGTGTATATGCTTTTGTATTGTGGTTTTCCCAACCATATCTAAGAGAAAGGATTTTTAAGTTGAGTCTAGAGTGAGAGAGAGAGCTATCTAATAAACGTGTGGTTATGCTGTGTACCCGAACTGACGTCCAAATTCTACTCGCTATGCATAATAATACTCAGCTTCGAAGAGAATGGAATGTAATAGTCAGCATAGTACTTCTGGAATAGTCAGCATAGTCTTTCTGGAATAGTGGACTTGTCCTAAATCATTTCATCTCAATGACAGTTTTAATTCTTCTCTGTGTTAATTTCATCTTTAGTTTAGGTAGAAGTAAAGGTTAGTCATGTCAATGAAGATGCCATGCCAATGTTGGTGTACAAGGACAAAATATGTGAAGGCACGTTTATTTGTGACTAGTATTTGTAGAAATTGCTAATGTTTTTATGATATTTCCTAAATTATTTGGTAAACATTGTTTATAATCTATAATATTAATAAATATTGTTGATATATGACTGGCTATTTAAAATATAAATCTTAAACTGTAGTACGAGCGTATCTAAGAGAATGTCGTAATGGTAAAATTTTGATAATACATAATGGCAGCTTCTGCCTGTGTTGAAGTATTTTTCTGAAATTACAACACTCCTGGTGTATAGCAATTTCCGACTTTGCGTGTATACTATATAGTTTCAAACTTCGAATTTCAGCCATAAACGATGAGAAAATTCCGTCACTGTACCGTCCTTAATAGAGATTGTAAAAGAATAAGAAGTGGTCAATGAAGCATTTCATTTTGGAGCGTGTCTAACTGATTTTCTCACTCATTCTCATGTTTCAACCAACCACAAATAATGTATAAAAAGCAAGTGAATGTCTTTTTTATTCAGAATACAAAACACCTCACTCTCTCTCTATTGTTATTTGATTGATATTTTCCCCTCCCATGTGATTTCAGTGAAATGACACTTTTTCCCTTACAAGAATATGCACAACAACAACAAAGAGGATCTGCCGCGATCTCAGGAGAGTAAATTATTTCTGGTTGGATGATACAGATAAAAAATATCTTGAAGATAAAGATTGTATATAAAATTATTTGTTAATTTTGGCACGGAGATAAAAGTTCCCAATGTAAATGCAAAAAAATTCCCTTTTTAAAAAGGATTATAAATTTTCTATAGGAGGAACTGAAAAAATCACAGCAAACAGAATACCAGCAATAACAGCGAAAACAGCTGTTGAAACGAATGAAACCGTTCTAATGAAAACTATTTCCCCTTGGACATAATATATATTATTAATGATATATTGTAAAATGCATTTACCGATAACCACTTTCACATGACAATAATGTGTAAATTGTATAAATTTCCATATTTCACAAAAATGGATTCCCATAAACACTATTTATATTTTAAAGTCAATTAGAATAATTAATATATGGAATGAAAAGAGGGAT
>JAQIWE010000186.1:0-28173 GCA_034698565.1 Campodea plusiochaeta
TTTGTGAGGTTCTGTCAATGAGCTTTTAGACCTGGAATTTGTCCTCCCAACTTTCTCTTATTTTTGGGAGTGGGGGGGGGGGCGACATCGAATACTTGAACAATACGTACGGGTGTGAGGAGAAATTTTGGAAGGAAATTGGATCTGCTGGAGGTTGGTCAACGAGGAGATATATGGAAAATAAATATCGCCGTTTGAATGACGCAGGCATAAATAGAAACGTAGTGTGGGTACAACGGGAAATTATGCCACAATGCGTTTTGACAAAAGTACGAGATTTGTACCCTAATTTACGTTCAGATCCGTATATGGGTCATAAATTTCAATGACTAACTTTGTTCATTTTGTAAAATTCATACAATATTATTAGATGAAATAAATGATTAGATATGGTATAAATGAGCTAATGTGTTCACATTTTACTAACAAGGTATAATAAATCCCTTCCTGTGAGGTAAATGCTACTAATTATTATAATAGATGATAACAATTATTGCAGATTTATAAAATATCTTACAAAGATTATTTTCAATTGTTCATATAAGCACATCATTTAATAGTAAACAAGTACTTTTCGAGGTGTACTAAACATGACAATATGTAATGTTTATATATTTTCATTGAATGAAATTTATATTTCTGGACATTTAGAAAATAATTTCGGAAAATAAAAGTACAATCTTCAGGGTTTATTGAAATAAGAATAAAAACGAAAGTCAGTTTTGGAAATGAATATTTTATAACTATTAATATGTCGCTGAAGATTAATTATTGCCATAAATAATACTAATAAGTATTATTTTTTGTAATATGTTCATATTTTTAAATTTACTTATTTGTATCTGTAATAACAAACAAATGAGAAAACACAATATTGTATTGTAGCAAATGGAAGAACAAGACCTTACACATTGTTGGAGTTCAAAAGGTGCTCTAAACTTGAAATGGGTAATGAATGTTTTATAATTAGTGTTTTTGAAATAGCCATATTGGCGCACCAATGGCCATCAAATCTTGATTTTGGCCACCAGGTTATGTCTTCTGTGGCCACAAATGGCCACCAAAATCCAAAGTTTTTTTTACGTTCTACGTCATAACAAAATGTCGTATCTACAAGAATTTCCTATTAATAGAAAGGCAAGGGGGGGGGGGGTGGCGGCGCCAGCCCCCCCTCTTACAACAAAACTATTCCAAAATATCACAAAATAAAGAACGAAATCTTGAATAAATTTAATGGAAATCAGCTAAAATAAACAACTTTCTCTTTAAAAAAAACTATATTTTCTCTAAATTCTGTAATATTTCATTAAAATGGTCTGATACCTCATAAAAACCAGTCAAAGTTGTGGTTAGATACGATGAAAAAAGCAAAAAATTTGTCTTTAAATTTTTCAATATTATTACTGGTGCACCCCCCCCCCCCCTTGGGAATCCTAAAACCGCCTTTGTAGAAAGGTCTCAAAAAGACGATTAAAACGAGTACAAAAACATCTATATTGATTGTTTTTATATGAATTAGATCGCAAAATTTTCATTATTTTTTTTTTTCACAAAACGCGACCTTTTTTCTACACGATTGTTATATTATTTTACGGTATTAGTATTTACATCGGTATAAACCATACTATAATTATGATACACATTGTCAACAACAAGTTTTAAATGGCACATGATTTATAGATGACACTTGTTGACTTGTATTTGTTACTAGTAATTTGGAGAAAACGTTATGTGAAACAGCCTGTGCTGGAGTTTGTGTTAAAAAATATTTTTAATTTAAGGTTTTGTGACTATTATGCTAATTAACTTTTAATTAAATTAAGTTCCTTTCAGCAAAAATATCATAGTCCAATAGTTCAGTTACAATATTTATAAATAGACTGGCATAAATTAACTTCGGAAAACTCCAAAAACAGTTTTCATATCATGAAAATTAGGAAGCGTACATAAGAACTTTTAGGTTTGGCCACCCAAGCCACCATCTACCAACAAATGGCCACCAGTAAATGACCCTGGTGGCCACTTTGACCACCTTTTTTTTGCATATTTCAATTACACTAAGTATGCTGTTGAAATTAATGAAAATTGCACTATTTTTTTTTGTAGCTTTATATTTTTAAAATCTGTTGTTCCTTTTGCATGTTCTAATACAATATTGTTCAGTAGATTAGATGTAGTGGAAAAAGAAGTAAAGTGTACTGGTGTGGTGAAAAATATGATGGCTACTTTAAATTTTCTGCCTGAGTGTAGCAAATAATATTCAAGTTCACTGATCTCCATAAACTAAGCATCGGGTTTATATTTATAGTGATATTTTATGTCAAATCGTGTTAAAAAATTCTCATCTTTCCAAATCCGATATCGAAATTATCATAAAATTAAAAAAATTAAGATATTTTATTTACCGTTAATCCCCTCCGCAGGTGTTCCAATCTTTCATGTACTCGCGAAAGGGTGGGCTCTAAAATACGGTCGCAACTTGGAAATTCCCCCTGTCCAGGCTGTCCTGAGGGGATTGTGTAGAAGGAAACCCAATTATTCCCGCTGTGACAAAAAATACAGCTTTAACAATATCCAGTGATAAATTAAATGCCATTTAAAAATTTATCCAGAAGTTGGCAGCAGATTTCCCTTCTGAATCCAGGAACTAGGATTGTTTTAACGAGAATTATTCAGTATCCTGTAATATTCTGTTTCTTTTCCTCTTTTTTCTTTTAAGTTTTCTACAAGTTTTCTGTGTAGGCGTAGTGATAATTATTTTATTATTGGCACACTTTGAGTAGTCAATTTCCCTTGATGTTTTCCTTCTATATATATAGTTATCATTGTAAATTCATTGTTTAAAAACTTTAAAACTCAAAATACAATTTTTTTATTTAATTATGTAGTCTGATAGGGGCCCCACTTAGAAGCTCTGCCTAGCGCCCCAAGAAACCATAATCCGGCCCTGGGTAAAGCAGAAAACTTAGTCATTCCTGTGAACTTAACAAACATTCGTTAAATTTAAAACTGATACTGATACCAAAAATATCATCCACTAAAACGAAAATTTTGTTCAACCGGGAAACGTCATCGATCAACAAAATCATTAAATCAATAATAAAAATTAAAACAATTCTAACCTGACTTGGATTGGGTGCCATAGTCCTCACAATGAACTATCAGACGTAACATGAGAGTACCATACTAAAGACTAATGTACGAGACGATATAATATGATCACTGATCAGAAAAACAAGTTGAGTCTGCACTACTGATAAGAAAAATCAGTTACATGCAACGTCAACTTCCGATGACTCACTCATTATATTTGAAAGGAAATTATCTCAGCATTTATAAATATTTATTGGCAACAACTATTGTATTCCAGTTTAAAAACATCCGAGTGCTTGTTGTTCGTAAGCATTATTTGAACTTTCTCTCGGAAATGCCAGTGATTCAATAATATAACCGCGTCACTCGGAACCATAGTGACGTAGACCAGACGATAAGATTTCGATTTGAGACATTTTTGAACCTTACGATACTACATTGTTAACATTGAAGTTTGTCAAAGTTACAAATATTTCAATTTACTAATTAAGCAAGTCAGCATAATTTTTGAAGTTAAGTACGCTGTACATTCCTTACAGGCCTACACTAAAACTGCACATCAAGAGCTAATTAAAATTGTAGGCCTACTTATAAATTATGATGTGTTTTAATTTAATGCAAATTTTAGTTTGTTGAAATTACATTTCCTGGATAACTAGTAATCAATTACTTTTTATAGTAAACAAAATAAATGTTTAAAAATGTAAGTGAAATTTCAATGTAAAACATCCTTATTTAAAAATCAGGCTGAACAGTTGCATAATCCAAGTCTGTTTTTTCATATCTCTTGATTTCTTTCCACAATTTAATTCGTTTCTCAGACATTTGAATTCGTCGTAGTATAGTTAATCGGAAAAAGAGCTGACTGTAGGGTAAAAAATAAACATCACTATAACAACCAGCTGGTGTTATTCATGTGAAGCAAATTCTGCGCAGATGCTTTTCCAGTGAAAGAAATATTTCACTACGCAATTATTCAAATTTCTTAATCCTGTTGTAAATTAATCCTTATTAAATAAGATATTATTATTTATTGACCCATCCGTAAGTGTAATTAAGAAACAATCTTATTTTTACAAGGAATTAAGATTTTAGCACCCTAATTATTAACCCAATAATCGTCAAAAGTAGGAAATCAGTGGAGCATAGCTAATTAAAAAATCATTTAGCCTACACGGATGAAAAACATTTAAACGTCATTAATATCGTTTTTGTAACAGCCGTGGGAGTCAAGGTTAAAGTACATAGAACCCTTCCAGGGGGAAAATTCTAGAACAAAAGCGAAAATAAAACAGGAGGATGATGACCTTTACTGTAACCTTTACGTCGATGATCAGACTGTGATTCACCGTGCTTTTATGGAATTTGTAAAGAAAGAAGTTCGTTTCCTGCATAATAAAATTATATTAGTAAAAATTCAAAGTTTAATGTATTAGTCCTATAGACTTGCGATATAAATTAAAGTTATTCATCATAGTTTCAAAATTCCTGATGCTAATTATCATTGAACCAAATTGAAAAATCAGTGTAAAATTATAAAGCTATTATTTTCAGAGTAGCCTATGATGTTAATCATAGAACTACGCCTATATTAAATTAATTAGAATAATACACATTCTCATTCCAATTAGCCGTAGCTGTTTCTGTATAAATATACAATCCAAAGACACTGGATCAAAAATATGTGTACATCAAGTCGGTTGTGTACTTATGTTCAACGTACTACGGAATATACACGTACATTGTATTGTGAAAGTGAATAACCCCTTCTCGACGAATAACTAAAATAGACCTTTCAATATATGTGCCTAATTTGTTTGCCTTTCAGAAGAATAGGACTACGGTAGCCTACATCATAATTTATGAAAAAAATGCAGATTTTTTTTCCTTCGTTATTTTTGTTTCCTGAATTTATTCTCAATGCCGTTCTACGCAAACTTCTACAAGTGGTAGTTATCACTACACGTTCCCTGCTTTTATCAGCAAATTGTAAAGTATTTTTATCTGCTATTTCAGTTTTATTTCCTCTATTCCCTTATCAGCCTTCCTAGAAATTACATTATTATCCATTACTCAGAAAAACAGGCACCGCAAATCTTCTTTCTCGCTTTTTCTACCTCGCTCACGTCGTAAATAATATATGGTAATACGATAGGCTATACGAAGTGAAAAATTTCATTATCTGCCGTGATTTTTTAAAGAACGTAGGCTTACGTTTAATCTTTTCATTATAAATTCATTTGTAAACTCAAAATACAATTTTATTTTATCACCGGAGTTAAATAGGTTAATAATGTCCCATAATTACATTTAACTTCGTAAAATAGGGAGTTAGGGACAGTTTTATACTAGAAAATAGGTTATCGTTTAAAATTAATAATTATAGCCTACACATATTCGTTGATTCGTTCTTCATTACTTTTCACGGAAATTTTATTGGAGCACATTTGCAGTTCACTAATAAACGGAAGCTCGTTAATTTTATGTAGACCTACTATAAAAATTACTGAAGAAATAATAGGGACTAGTTTTCAACGTTTGTATTTTGAAAATTTCCTAGGTTATAATGTAATTTAAACTTCTTAAGGAACCCGTTACTTTAAACCGTAAAATCATCAAGTTAAAATGTCATTTTACACATAATTTTTTTTTAATCATGCCATAATAATGTACTAGTAAAATCACCAAGGTTAATTTATCATGACAAAAATAGTACTCCCTAAATTGTAATTTTCTAACAAACGCGTTGAGAAAGGTGCTAATAATAAAGACACACTTTGTTGAACCACGTGCACACTTCCCTTTTCCATTACAGACGTCTCAAGGTCTTACTGTACAAATATTGGCAACGTGGAGTGGATATCGTTACAAGCGTAAGTTTGCTTTATTTAAACATTATGAACACGTGTACACAAGGTAGCTTAAGAAAAGTATTATTATAATTATCATTGAAAATCAATAATTATTTACTCCATGATTTAACAAAATAGGCTTATAAATTTTCTTTTACATTCTAATAACTTAATTAGGCTAAAAAGTCTTAAAAAGGACAGTGTGTTTGAGCACGTGTATACGACTATTACAGTTTTATTCATTTGATGGCCGTAAATAGAACTAAAATGAAAAAATATCTTTGGAATTAACTCCGGATCGGAAAACTACATTTTTGTATTAGATCCATCTCTATGAAAGCACGAAGAGCATTTTTATTATTATTTTGTTGACTCTAAACAGCTAAAGGCATTATTCTATTTCTAAAAAATTAGAGTCTCTTACAGTACAAATAAATTATAAATACTAATATCGCAGACTATAAATACGTATGTTGTCGCCAAATGAATTTCAAGACAGTCTTTGTTCGAAAAAAAATCCGTAAATTCTTCTTCTGCTACTTTGTGATTTAAAATTTCTTAAATAGGCACATGAACAATATTTATAACAATAATATCAGACAACAATACCACAGTACACAGTATGACGTCTCGTTTTATTTTAAAAATACGATTTGTAAAACTCAAAATTCCAAATATGATCCGATAAGATATAATTTGTCTGTAATTCTGCAACAACAAAATATGCTTTCATGATTGTGACAGGTCTAGACAAAGAAACCAGAAAATCCTTTTGTATTGTTATAAATAAATAAGCCTAATATAACAGTATAAGGTTTAGTGTCAGTTCCTTGTTCAGGAATATTCTTGTCAAGATTAAAATCATGTTTTCGGATTAAAAAAAAACTTTATTTTTATTTTAGAAATTCGTTTTTCTGTCACTTTAGGTCTTACTGACGATTGTTAATGTTTAATATTGCACGACAGTTAGTATTAAAATAATAAACTTGTGTTTAGTTGTGTAGTAGCTTTAAAATAATTTAACGAGTATAGTTCAACTATCATTAAGACAATAGCTCACCGAATACATAATTAGGCTGATGTATGTCCATTGCATCTTGCATAATGTTATAAAATTAATAAATGTAAATAATTATTAATTTTGAATGATTTGAAGTAAATTTTATACTGATTGTAGTGAACTTTTTAACAGATTTATTAAAATAATAATAAATTCAAACCGTTATGTTATTGCTGAACAAATAGAAAATAATTATGAAATCATTCATAAATAAGCCTCATATAGCCTATGCCTAATTAATGAATTTTAGTCGCTAACCGAACGTCTCAGACGGAATAATAACGTAAACATTTTAAATGAATGAATCATTGTCCTTGAATAATGTTGCAATAATTTATTATGAATTAAAGGAGCCCCTGTTGCAGCGGTGTCCATTGTTAAAATCTCAATGCAAACCATACAATGTTTACATTTTTTACTCATTCATGATGAGTCATGATGAGTGCTGTTCCATGAAATTAAAACGTGACGGACTGACGATTTATTAACGTACGATCATAATTTTCGAATAATGTAGTTTTAAGATGGTTATGAAACGAGGTTTCTCTATTAATATTTCAATTATCGAATTTTTATGATAGCCATTTAACAACTTGCTTATATAGGCCTTCTAAAGGCCTCTTGTGGAATTTTTACTATGGCACAATTTTTTAATACATCAGAAAGGAGTCTATTAATAATAATATAGTACCGGAACCGGAATTTCATACTCTTTCATGGACTGAAGTACAAAAATAGACCATTACATTATAAATTAAATGAATAATGAAAAACACGGGTTTCATTTATAATCCTTTAAATCCTGAACGACGCCCAATCTTTTATAATCTTATCGTGACAAAATAATGACGTTAATAGTAAAAATACGCCCACATTGTTAATATGGTTCAAGTTTATAAAGTAAAAGACTGTTAAATAAAAATATTAATACAGTTACTGGGCTGTTATTTGCAATTTGGCTGAAAACTAGAATACTCCCATTATTATTATGACACCGTTTAGTTGCTAAAATAAATATGCTTATCAATTCAGGGGCGTAGGCTACGAAGAAATGGACGGGATTTGCAGAGAGAAAATCAGTTATATCCAGATTTTGTTTACCAATTTTTACAGAATTATTGCTATTTTTGTGCATTTTTACGCCATAAGGAGAAATTTTCCGCTATTTTTGCTGTAAAATTAACAATTTTAATGATTTTTTTTTTCATTCTCCTGAAACTTTTTATTCGCCCCGAGGGGGGTTTGAAGCTTTGAACTCCCGACCCCCCCCCCCCTGTGTACGCCACTGCATCAATTTATTTATTTATACTATGATTGTAATTAAAAACAATGGGAGTATGTAGGCCTATGGTATTTTGTTCCAAATACGCTAACGTAATCTGATGGCAGTTGATTTTGCAAAATATATTATTTACGTCAAAGTTTAATGGGAATAACAGAGATAGCATTACTGCTGCTACAGGAATGAAAGTACATTTTAAACCTAATAAATAGCATCTTTTTAGTTATGGTACTTTGTTTTTGACTTGTAACCTACATTTTGTTTTTTGACGCAACAATTTTTGATTACTTCATAGCGTCTAACAAAATATATATTAAATTTTCAATGATCTAATGACAAATCGCATATTTACGGCAATTAATTTCATTTTAAAGAGAAAAAATGAAAGTTTCACCACATTTGGTAGGCTATCTGGAATCCTAAAACAACTTTTAAAAGAAAATACAATGGAAACAAATTCTTGTTGCTCTGTACTTTCCAGAACCATAGTATTTCCAACGAAAAACTCCTTCAAGGACTAAATATCCGGTGCACACCGGCTTTACCATTTTACAACAGTGTACAAAAGAAAGCGAAAAAGGTTTCCTATCCCATGACTCAGTCTTTGTTGAAATATTTACAATAGGAATAAAAAGTTGGCCTTCGGAGGAATACCCCAGCAATATAAAATACGAAATCTTACGACCTTTACAACTTTACAAACCTTCCATTTTACGAAGAAAGAATAACTAAAATAGGCCTATTACGAAGAAGAAATTAACTAAAATATTTCAATGTCACCTGGTCATCATTCTACAATATCGTAATTTATAACTTTTGATTTCCAATATTATTTGCAATGAAAACACGACTTTAAAAGTCGTTTTGTCAGTTTAAATACGTTAACAACTTAACATGATACGCGACTACAGACGAGACGCCCCATTTATTTATCAGACCACACGATAAGCTTATCATATTTTACAACTTGTTTTCTTGTATGTGTCGGTAGAAATATCAGACAGCAAACTCAGAAACATGCAATAATATTTTTTTAATCATAACATTTTATATTTTCTCTACGTACCACTCTAACCTCCACAACATCCAAGATCGTTTCTTTAAGTTGATCGACATCCATGGTAAACGAATCGTTAACGTTCACTTCGACGACGTCAACGAGCGAATCGTTATCCGATTCCGACTCCTCTTCAGATGATGAGGACGACGGAAAGAAATCGCTCATGGTGTAGGGAATCATACCGGTCAATTGATTCGAAGGACCGATCATATTATAAACACATAACGTAAACAATGACTATGAACGTAATACACGTGCGTCCGGCGGTCGTTGAACTACACACAATAAACAAACTATTGCAAAAGTCGCATTCAAAACTTCCAAGATTTTAAAAAACAAAATAAAATCGTCCTGGTTGATTTAAATCCGTATAACAATAAAAAGGCACTTGCAAGATAGGAACTGGAGAACTACGTAAAATAATACTGATTATTATCACACGTGGGAGTACACTAGTATTTAAAAATTGACGAACACAGCAACTTCCAATGAGAGAACTACACTCCACGAACTCCGCATCGAAACTGACCGTCGCAGTGTGCTCATGAGTCGAAACCACGCGCTTCCAACATACGGGGTACCAGGAGCAGCTGTGCAACGTTGTCGGCTTGTACAAGCAACACGTTGCTCTATCAACGCACGCGCAGTACAACTATGTATTTCATCAATATGTACATCTTATCGACAGATGTTTTTGGCAAAAGAAAAATATTATTTTTAAATTAAAAGAAGAGTATTACCATTATAATTGAACTCAACACACTGCCGTTCCGTCCAACGTTGCGGAAGTATTTATACGGGCGATAGTACGTAACATTGTGCAATAGTATTACTGATAGTACTGTAACAGCGGCGTTGCCAAATGTTGTTTTATTTACAACGTAGCATTCCGAGCGGAAGTTAACTATGCGGTGTTGTACTTTGTACACTTCGTAGTATAATCATACCAGACAAGAATGCTGTATACGCATTTTTTGTAACACTATTCTGATTGTTTGTTATTGTTACGGAAATTTGATTGGTATGCTCTTATCATTAATATCTTCACTGCTCATGTTCCCAGAACAATAAAATAATAATATAAGTTGTAGTATTATAACGCAAAACAATATTAGAAGGCCTGACAGTGCTTTACTTTGAAATAAATATAGACCTATTTTGTTTATTTTTAATTTACTTTCAAATACAGGATTTTAGAATTTGTACTTTTTATACAGAGTCTACATACCGGTAATCAAAATATAATATAGGTGAATGAAAATACCTAATGTAATCAACTTATTATCATTGATGAATTGATCTCATATAATTATACTCTTAAGCTCCAGCAAGGCCTTATCAATTAATTATTGATCTAAGAACGAGAACCAGTAAAAATGTTGATGGTTTTCGATGACAGAAAAATTTAAATGCCCGCAGTTTAAGTTAAAAATACAGTTTAAAGTCTTTTGTTTGTAAAAAAAATTAAATGTCCCAAGTTTAAAGAACTGAAAGAAAACAAAGTTTTCTAGGAGTAAAAAAGTTTGATTTAAATATTACCCATTTCCACAGATTCGTTATTTTTATAAAGCTTAGACTAGCATAAAATACTGTCTGGTCCTATTAAAAAAAGACGTACGGTAACCACATCTATATCTCCAGATATTCGGAAATATTTTATGCTCATAATCTATCCATGGGCAAAACATAGAAATAAAAATAGTTCTCTACAAAATCCCTCCAAACAATGCACTCGCTTTTTTAAAAAAAAAATACTGATTCAAAACACTGTGAACTGTGTTCGACATTCAATTTATATTTTATAAAGGAAATTCGCGAATCATTTTGAACTCACTATTAGAAAAGCTCTGCATAATATTATGCCCAAATTATAATCGTAAAAAAGTCTCAAATTATAGTCGGCTATTAATAAACTTGCTACCTAGCAACAGTCTTCGTAAAATTGAAATTTTAAACCTCTCAAAAAACAGAACTAAATTTATTCGAATTATTTTATATTCTATCTTTCAAGTTTGTAATGTGTATTTATCTCTGAAAATATTCTTCAAGTATTTCAAAACTTCCGAATAGTATCTCATTTATGATTAAAATTTAATTAATTATGTTAACATAGCTTTTGTCAAACTTGCCAAAAATTTCTAGGTTTAGCAGATTACGGTTTCGAAGTTTCGATCCAATGATTCTTTGCGAAAAAAGAAATAGATTAATTTATTAATTTGCACTTTAGAATGTTGAACCAGTTTGACATCTATAGGTTTGTCGTTTAAATACTCTACAAAATAATTACTGGAATTTATTTCCGTTCGAAGTTCCATTTCCGTTCTTCATCTTATTTTCACGAGTTTCAGTAAAAAAAAAAAAGGAAGCTTGAAAATTTTCTTGGAAATAAAGGTTCAAAAATACATTTGTCAACAAGACAACAGAGTTCTTTGAAAAGGAAAGGGCTGAGTTGAAAGAAATGGCAGTTAGCATTATAATCCGAAATCCCAAGGCGCCTTCAACTTTCTCTTGTTATCACTGTCTTGGAAATTCCAGACGTTGATGTCGTGGACATGGTTCCAATTTATAATACAATATATTTTGTTTATTCCCTTTTACTAGAAAACTGGAACATTCCATTATCAATCATGGTGAAGGACTAGGTAAAAAGTTTCGGGAGAGGGGAACTTAAAAAGATATATTTTATATATACATAGGCCTAAGTAGGATAATAATAAAAAAATATTAAAATTATCATAAAACTGTTAAATGCGGCAATGTGATCAACTTTTCAAGTACAAAAATAAAAGATAAATTAGCGATATATAAATTATTGTGCTGAGCTGTTGATCTACGGTGCTAAATATTTGCTGAGCTTGGGTTGAAAACGATAAAGAAATTGCCAAAATAATTTATTATTAGGCCATGAAAATATTTTTGATTAATATCAGCGAAAGTTTAAAGATAACATGCAATATTTATGTTGTTTTTAGCCCATATATAGATTAAAATAATATTTAAACGATAATATAAAAGAAATTTATAATGAAAAAAAGTAAAAATTACTGATGTCACAATTTTATAAATCTGTCATTACCAGTGAAACACTACCGTGTCACAATCAACACAAAGGTGCTAATTATAATGTGTTACTACAGGCCGTGGTTGGGGGGAGGCTAATCCCCCCCCCCCCCATTATTAACAGTCCCTCATAAGGTTTTGATTTTTTCATAGATTTACTAAGCCTATATCTTAAAGAAAAAATGTTTATTTACTTAATTTAATACCATAGTTATCAATTTTCCTCTATTCAAAGGCTATTTATTCTCATCTTTTTCAAAAATAATGTATTAAATTTAACGCCTTTATAAAATTAGCCCCCCTACCGTTGATCCTGGCTACGGGGATGTGTTATTATTATGTATTATGGTTAATTTGATACGTAATTTCCATTCCACTCCTAAGATAATAATATCGTTAATAAAATTATCTTGTACCGTACGGAAACAGGATTGTAACCACTAGCTACGGTAACATGATTGTAACCGCTAGCTATACGGTAACATGATTGTAACCACTAGCTAAATTTGACTGAGAAATTATGAAATCTCGGGCTTGGGTAATTTGGGTCGACCCGACGCTCGGGTCATATTTGTTCGGGATTTGCTACTAGTATTGCATTTTCAGTTAAAAACTTCGGCACAGGGACTCCGCTCAGAAAGTAGAATTTACGAACCTTCAGTTACGGATCTACGAAACTTCAGTATCCGGTTTTAGAACCGGAAACTGAAGTTTTTATGTTTTGTACATAGGCACAAACTCGTAGTGTAACCTACGGGGCTGCCCGTACCCTATTCATTTCAGAGGATAATAATTTGCAGTTTATTGAAAACAAAAATCAATCTGATAACTTTTATTTTTAAAAACTTCGAAAACAATATTTATTTTTATTTTTAAACACACAAAGTTACTCTAAATGAAACTTATGATCAAAAACATAAAAATAAATTGTCCATTCCTGCTACTTTTCTATAGTAGCCACCATGGGTGGAAAAAGTGCTAATTTGGTAATATAATTACCGGGAACGGATAGTTACAATCGGGAACGAAATTGCAAAAAAAAAAAATCATTATTTTTTTCCTACAATCATACTACTAAGGGGGGGGGGGTATATTTTATAAATACGTACAAGCCGAAAAATGATATGCTAATTTCTTCACTGTTTTCGTTTTCTTTCTATTTTCACCATCTTTTTTTTTTTTTTCGTTTTCGGCGGAGTTATTACCCGAAGTTCTACCCAATATCCAAAGGAAAAAGTGGGTACCCGGATCGATACCCAATGGAAACACTAATAGTTTCCTTCCACTGGCGATCGGTTAGAAATTGAAAAAATCGGCAAAAGCATTTGCTGTTTGGAAACCTATCATCGGGAACGAAAATTACGGAAACATCATATTACCGGGAACAAAAGAAACATTTTCCACACATGGTATCCGCGGCTGTCATATTATTATTATTTGTAACTGACTGTATATTTAACCCTACTTCTCTGTAATTTTAAATAATTTATAGTATTTAGGCCTATAACTTATAGTAATATATAGAACTTTTCTCAAAATACTAGACTTCCTACATTATTTTTTCTATCATTGAACAATAGAAATATATACTTTTGACAGACACAATAACATTGCAAACATTTTTTTCCACTCACAGTTTATTGAAATAGCCTAAAAATATGATTGTTTTGTGAGCACGTAATGTTTAAAATAATTTTGCCGTTAGCGTAGTAAAAATGGCAACCAAGTAAGGGGATTTGGCAACAAGATAAAACTGTTTGTTGCCATTTTGGCAACCAAGTTCAAAAACTTTTTTAAAACACTGTTACGCACGGAGTAGTAACCCAATCGGTTTCTTTCATTCACTAAAAAAATCACTCATTCCGTACGTGAATGAAAGTATCGGTCAGTCAACTACTGGTATGATCACGTGATACAAAGGAAGTGTTTGAGCGGGAACTTCGTGTTGCTAGAGTAGAATGCAAAAGTGTGAACAAGGAGAAAAGGCGGGATTGGGATTTTTTTTATCGTAATGTTCATCTTTGCTTTTCGTGTGGTTGTGAGTAGTTTGACTACATTAACGTAACAAAAATCATGTTGCACCTGTTTATATTCTGTAATAGTGGGTTTACAATAACGTAAAATTGTAGCAGCGCTTGCGGACGTGGAATAAAAATTGTTCCAAGCAGATTTTTTATTATGAAAATTTAGCTCCACAAAATAATATTAATTAAAAAGTTCATATTCACTTCGTAACACAGTCATATTTGTCAAATATTTTTATGCAGTTTTTATTAAAGAATAATTAATATTCTATTTCAGTCGGAGTTTCCAGCCTTCGTATATTTTTCATTTACGTTTTAATTTTTTAGATAATCAAAATTAGGTTTATTATGTCCACCTGCTGGTCATTTTTGTCAGTTTAGATATCTCAAATAGAGTACCTGAAGAAACTAAGGGGAAAAAACAATGAAATGCCCCCAAAAAATGAAAAATAAAGAGTAAAATAGCCAAACAAGAAGGCTCTAACAGCCAAATCAAACTCATTTCGTCAATGAAAAATCGAAAAACAGTAAAATGCATGATACCAACAATATCAGAGACGTGTCCTGATCGACTGGAAAGTGAAGTCAATAGATCGGAATGTGGCCTTGGTCCCATTGTTACCACGAAAATAATCCAATAGGTCTAGTCATTGTAGTCAACAACAAAAATCAACAATAATATTATAAAACATAGCCTATTTGCTCGTTAACAATCCGTTGAAAATGCATATATTAAATTCTAAAGAAAAACAGAATTATTAAGGTGTCGCGACAGTATTAGTTGGAAAAACAGAAAGTACAACTTACATTCTTGACCTGGGGTAACAATAGAGGATCCGGGGTATTATCTCCAGTATGCGAATACCACATTATTATAATATTATCACGAATTCACTAAAATTAACAACACCTAAATTATCACTTCCGTCATAAAACTGCACTCGCCATTTTGAGTTTCACATTTGGTTTAAATTGTAAATGCTTCGAAAATAATTCTCGAAGCATTTCTAGTCGCACCGGAACTACATAGAAATAAAACCCCACCTTGGCTGATGGCTGTGGGGATAGATAAGGGTGGGAAGTTGAAGAAGGGTCTTCTGGGAACAGTCGCCCCCTAATCCAATGTTGCCAATGTCAAAAACAACTTGTTTACCGAGGACTCAGGATCGTACAGAGGACATTCTCCACGGACCGCTTCTTTCGCTCATAACTTTTGAAATTATTATTAATAGCAACATTAAAAACTCGGTAACATCTCGAAATATGAGTTTCCTCTCCCAAATATGAAAAAATTATATTTTTGTAAACCATAAAAACCTTATTACGTCAATATCTGTTTCTAATTTGCACATACACCTGTCTCAGTAAACTTTTTTATAGTCCAACGGGAACTTTTACCGGTATTTATTAAAATTATTTTATTTTTTTACTTCAAATAAGAGCGTGCCCTCCGAAATCTCCCCTGATTGTGTGATCAATAATGTACGCTAGGGAGTTTGAACACTTTAGGACTTTAGGTTTAATCTGATCAAAATCCTCATCCCAAAACTAACATGAAATTGACGTCATCTGTAACTGGCTACCGCTAGCCTAGGTGTAGCTTTGTAAGTTAAGTGTCTTATTTCTGTATTATTTGCAGAATTCCAATTAAAACTTAAAATAATAACATTTTAATATTATGTTCGCTTTATTTCATTATTCTCAAGATCTCAACTCTGGAGCAAACAATACATGAGCAACTTTGCAGCCCGGGAATTGAAATTCACAAAAATAGTGACATAGGGGAAAACTCTAAATCATTTATTGTAAATTTTAAATCATTAGAACCCTAACTATTTAACCCATCAACGGTGTTTCTGACAACCGCCAACTGATAATTCCTTCTTATTCTGTTTAAATTCTTTGACCTACTTGCGATTTGTATAGAAAATAAAGAATTTGAACCACCCAAACAAGTAAAGAACAATAGGTTTACTGTCAAAACAAGTTTGAGGAGTTAATCCATTTGGGTTCTTAAGATTTTAAAAACACTATAACATTACGATTTTCTTAATCAGCATGATTGAATCCATTTTCGGTATTTCGTACCCTCCTGACTGGGCTCGACCCTGAAGTGCATGGAATTTTCGACCCAGCACCGTAGCAAACATCTCAAGTAAAACTCCAGAAATTCTGTTGAAGACCCAACATTGGCATTTATCGGCATGACCTTGTCTCAAATGATTGCAGGTGTTTCCTATTTTCACAAAAGCAGTTTATCCAAACCAAAGACAAGAAAAATGAAAAGAGAGGCCCTGTTTTGTTGAAAAGGTGAGGTCCGACAATTTAGAGAAGAAGAGGGGGGGATTTGAGACACCTGAGCTTACGTGGGGTGGAAAAAAAAGTGAAGTTTTCCAAACGACGGGATTTTGCCCCCATAAAATATTTACACGTAGAGAATTTTCAAGTTTGCAACAAATTCAGAGTGAAATTATGAACATCAGACTGCGAAAAACGTAATTTCAAAATTTTATTTAAAAAATTGTAAACTAATAAGTTTATTACGAAATAACTTTCGTTTTTACAGAATTGTTGCTTAGAACTTCCTTTACTAGTAAAATTGAAAAACACGTATACCGTAGCCAAGGCCTAAGATAAATTTGAATTTTTAAACCTCTTTCTCACAACGGGATTATATATTATACAAATTCGTAGGACAATAGCAATATCTCAATATTTTGCTCATTTGCTGTTTGACTGTTTTATTTTCGATAGTCATCAGGAAACTTTCGGTAGGCTCTATTCCGAGAAAAATGCAATTTACAGCGATTTGAACAATGTTATATCAATTACAGTTCAATGAGAAGTTGTTTTTGTTTTGAGACTCCACCTTAGAAAATTGCCTATTTTGTTAATAACCTACGAAACATTATTGTTTTCATTTACTTTCTACGGTACCGGAACGTCCGTATGTTATTCAAAAGAACTTATAAATAAGTAAGGTTCGCAGATTTCATGACATTCACCATCAGCGTTAAAACAGCATTTCTTGTATACAGTAATAGGCCTATAACCCTATATCCTGCGGAATTATGCAGCCGGCCATACACAGGGTACCTTTAGGAGAATTCTGTGAATTTCTCCCGCCCATTGACCACTTCAAAATAGGGGTTATACATTCAATGGAAATACCCAGTCCCAGTCAATTCGAAATTTTCCAGGCCACTGACAACTCTGATTTTAAAAGTGATTCTGAAACTTTACCCTTTCTGATATCTTATCTTACCTCCATAATTCACTTTTTTTGGGCAATTTGCACTTCTCATGCAGTATTACACAAGGAAAATCTTATAAGGTTTTCTTCAGGTACCATTCAAAGATCTAAACCATTTCACAATTTCTTTATATTTCAAATTTCAACAATAGATTACAACACAAATAAACTGTGATCTTAACTGCAAAATTTAAGACATAAATTAAATGAAAAATTGAAACAAAATAAAAATTTGCTGAATAACTAAATTTTTACTAGGTCTATAGCTAAGTGGTGGATAAGATATCTAGGTTTTCTAACCTAGATATAAAAAAAAAATGACATTGAACAGAACCATTGGTATACCGTATTCCAACTTTTGACACATTATTTTATTTAATTCAATAACTGAATGATTGAATTTAATTCCCAACCAAAATAGAATGAATGAATGAAACAATTTCTTACCTCTGGAGCTGAGTCTGCCAATTGTGCATCTTCACCTTTTCTGTAGGAAGAAAACAATATATTATTAACCTCATTATCATCATCATTATTGGGATATAGCCTAGGTAGGGTCTCATCTAGAGCATTTTCGAAGGGCGCAGCACCCTGCCCTACCTCTAGAGCGCCCTACGCCCCTGCCGTACTTTCAGGGTGCCATTCTGCTATAATAATCACACCCGGGTTTCAAAACCGTTTATTTGTGGAAATACTAACGAAATATAGTCTATTATATACATCGTTTTAAAGGCCTCGACGAGATCTTTCAAATGGCGTACAAAAATCATTTAAATCAGTCAAAATTGAGGAAAAAATGTTACAAAATGTCAGTGAAACATTTATACAACCATTTTAGGGCCCGGGCAAATTGTCTTTACGTAAAAATGTGCCCACTTTAACCGGAATACGCCCTGCCCCAGAAAAATTCTAGATGAAACACTAGATATAACCTAATTAACTTAGGCTATTGAATTTAAGGGCCCTATTTTGATGTCCGGGTAAGTTCATAAGTTGTACTGAACAGAATGTGCAAACTACCCATGCTGTGAACAGTTCGGGCAAACTTCCCTGGGACCCTATTTTCATGTCCGTGTGACCATGTGTAGTGCAAGGTAATAATATATTTGTTGGGCAACCAATTAACAAACAGTAGTTCATTATTTTTCATCCGTGCTTCTTGCCAGCTGTGTTCGTGTAGCTACGTACAACATAACCATCTAGGATATAACTAATTTAAAGACATTAGACTCTATTCTTGTCTCTTTTGAAACTAATCACACTTGTCATTTTCAGTCTGGTCATTTAGTGATGTGATTAGTCTTCTATCATCCTATTTAAAAACAAAATCCCCCCCCGAGTGGATTCGGTCGTCCAAATCTACTGTTTTTCAGTAATTTAAAATTATCCAATTGCGACAAATTATACACTACATGATGCAGAACTTCACAAACTTTATTTTTAGTGTGTTTTTGAAATTGCAGCACTCATCACTGATTTGTATAACTGCAACACCAAATATTTTCTTGTGGAATGGAAAATGTGCCAATGTGGGGGAATATGGGATAAATCTTTGGTTTTATTGTTAATAAAAATAAATGGCGAGTGCTACAGTTTCAAAAACCCACTAAAAATAAAGTTTGTGAAGTTCTGCATCTAGTGATGCATAATTTGTCACAATTGGATAATTCTGAAAAACCGCACATTCAGACGTCCAAATCCACTCAGGAAAGAGATTTTAGTTCTAAATGGGATTATAAGACACTAATCACACCACTAACTAAATGACCATTGAACTGAAAATGGCAAGTGTCATTAGTTTCAAATGAGACAAACTCTATTCAGACTATTCAATTTTATTGAAGGAAATTTCAATGCTTTTTTAAACCCCACAAAACACTTTATTTTTTACACTTATTTCAGTCATTTTAAAACATTCATTATACAGTCAGGAGACTTTTTGGGGCGTTCCATCGGAAGCAGTGCTTTCGATCGAACACCAAAATTACGTTCCATCGGAAGCACGGCGTTCGAATCGGAAGCAAAAAAAGAGAAAACGCGTACGGATTGCACATTTTTGGTTTGGAAAACTTGTAACTCTGGGAAGACATATAACAAGAAAAAAGAGCGGGAGTTGTCCGGAGGAAAAGGGTTGTTTCCGGGGGCGTTTTTGTGCTGTGAGTGAACAAGTGTTTTAGTTTTAAAAAGTAGTTTTAAATTACAATGAAAGGACCTACCACCCCCCCAACTTATAAAATCTTCAATACCTTACAATTTACGTGATTTAAAAGCTTCCGATCGGAAGCTTTGAATAGCCTAAAATAATAAAAAATTTGAAACGTTTTGCATGCTTTAACTGCAGTTATAGCAGTATAGACTGCTTATATATATTTAGTTTTTGGTTAGTTTTATTTGTTTTTTTTTACTTATAGACACCCTTAAAGATCAAATCAATTTTCTTTCTCGTACAGTCGTAAGGTTATTCATCCTGTAAGTTTGAAAACAACGCGTAATTTGGTGGTATTGCAGAATTTTTGAAAATTCGTAGAACAAAAACTACTGGATGGATTTTTATAAAATTTTGTGGAGTGTCTGATGTCAGATTGATGTACAATTGGTAAAATTTTCGTGTTTCCAACTATTAAATTTTTTTAGATGAAACTGCAAATTTTGAAGCACCATCCACCTATTTTGATTAAACACATCTTATTTAAAAAAATCACTTTAATGACAGATATCACAGATTAATGACTTTTCAAAACTATTGGGCCTAGTTTTTTTTAATTGAATGTAAAATTCATATTAATTAGGAAAAATTTTAGAACTTATTTTCTCTAACAGTCTAATGTAGACTGAACTGCTGAACATAAATTAAGAAAAACAATATTGAATAGCAGAATAGAGAATAAAACGAACTGAAACACTATAACACTCATGACAAGCTACTGTGCAGAAGAGACAGAAATGCATACTTCCATTGTTGCCAGTTTTAATACATTTAAGGAAAGAAATTCAATTTATATATCCCAAGGAAGTGTTAATAAGCTGTGATTAACAATATTCAGACTTATATTAATAATAATTAAGAACATGTGGATAGACCATGAAACTCTGTAAAAGAGCCATGGAAACAAAATAAAGGTGTGGTACCATAATCTGGTACCTGCTGATCTAGTACATTAAAGAACAGTACTATTGACTGAAACTGGGCAGTGTTCGAAAATAGCTTCCCAGTATCATTTTAAAATGATTTTTTTGGACAAAAGATGCTTTTAAAAACGAACTCAATTTTGCTTTCGATCGGATGCCGATTTTTCACCCGATCGGAAGCAAAAAAAGCATCCGATCGGAAGCCGCCTTCGATCGAACGCGCAAATTGGGCTTCCGATTGGCGGCAAGGGCGTTCGGTCGAACGAAGGTCCCCTGACTGTTATACATTATTTTTTCACTCAGTGCAGAAAACCCATAAGTTATCATAGGCCTAATAGACCTAAACTATTAAAAATAAAAATGATCTAAACTTACTTTGACATTTTGAATTGAGTCAGTGCAGAAAAGTTTTACAACTGCTGTGCTGTAAGTGGCTTCTCACAGACCCCATACCCTAACACATTAGTTACATAGAGAAAATCTGAAATGAGGAAGAAAATACTCATTTAGAAACACAGTTTTACTTTTATATTTTATTGTGATGACAAAACAAATGATATCGTTGTATTGGACCAAACTAATACAATTTAAACATAAAAAGCAAATTATTTACCTCACTGTTTCTAGATAGTTTCAAGAGAAACAAATTTTTCATTGTGGCCATTTTGAATTTCTAGTACGTGTTTTGGAATAGCTGTAAACGTTTTTTATATACGGTGAAGTTATCATTGTGATTTTCAAAGCTTTTAAGAAATTTCATGTTTTTTGGTTGTCATGAACAAACTAGGCTATATTACATACAAAGTACTATTATACATTGTTGGATTCGTCTTTTTGAGACCTTTCGTTTGAGTGTTTCAACTTTAAAATATGATTCACCATTCAAGAGTTACGTACAGAACTGTAATCAGAAAGTTTAGGGGTCAAATTTGGCCACTACATTATTTCACTGGTGGCCAAAACTGAGCTGCTGGTGGCACTGGCGTTCCAATACGGTCTATCTGAAAACACTGATTAGATGAATATATCATCTTCATTCGTATCAGTTTACTGAGGTTAATTACAATGTGAATCTAGATTTAATTGATGAACCTAGTCTCTGTGGGACCTATTCTGCTGCCTCTGTTCGGCACTTGTCTTGGGCGCTTTTGGCCTCTGCTAGCGAATAGGTCTCTGATCAAAGAAATGCTTCGACTCCTATCCGTTTGTGAGAAAAAAAGATAACTTCAGATGCCTTCTTGTGACTTTCATAATCGACCTATCAAAAAACTAATTCCACCAAACGATTCAGCATCCTGTTTTCTTAATTTTAATTGATGTCTCATAACCAAAACTTCCCTTTCTATACTTGAAATAAACGTTCTTTGAAGAAAAACCCTAATTACAGCATTCCCTATAAACTGTGATGTCTTTCTTCAAAAAACGTTTATAAAAAGGAAGTTTTGAAAATAGTATTGTAGTATGAATAACGGGTCTCTTCTGTCCCCATTTCATCAAAAAAAATTGCAGGTTTTAAGCAGGGAAGTACCTTCTAAAATAGTAAAATTGCTAAAGTGCAATTATACCAAAAAAACCACTAAAAAGCTATAATTTATGAATGAACCGGAGCTGTTTCCTTGAAGTGACACAATATAAATCAGCTTTCCATTCAATTTATGAATCAATTTTGTGCTATATGAATCAAGTTAGCGAAACACATTATTTTTTTAACCTCAGCGGGAGCATAACCCTCATCTTGGTTCTTTATTATAGGCTTTAAATTGTGTTAGTTTGAAAACTAACAAACTAACACAACTTTTTGGATTTTATAAAATAGAACAAAAGACTTAAATACATTAAGGTATTATTCAGTAATTTGCGGGTCTAGGACTGTAGGCTACACTAGTCTGGCAGAAATATCAGAATTTATTGAAATGTTGAAATTAATGTAGTATCTGATCAGTATTTATCACAGTATCATGCAGAGTACTGATTTGTCTCATTCTGGTCCCATTATTCCATCTTAACTTCAATAGCCTACCAATGGTATGCATAAATACTAAAAGTTTGAAAGGTCCGAAATGAAACAAATCGTAATCAATTTGATGAATGTGCACGACTGACATATGCACAAATTATTTTCATTGCTGGTCTATAGCCTATTGGCCTTCACAAGTATAGTCTAGGAGGCCTAGACCTTCAGAACATAAATGATCATTCTATAAAAAAGGTTAAAATTTTATTTCATTAGGCTATATTGTTATATTTTGGACTCTTGTGCCTTTATACCACAAATGCAATCCTTGAAAATGCATGATGAGGATCCACAAAGTGACAAATAACTATACAGTCTACGTCTAGGCTTAAGCTTACAAACAACAAATTTCAGATTTATAAATAACAAATTATTGTAGGTTAGGCCTATAAGATTCACATAAGAAGTGCTGTTGTAACACTTGTCAGACCATAGAACCTATTAAATCCTGCATAAGAACCCTTTAAACTGCAAAATGTTGGATGTCAGAATGTAAGCTTGTCCAGGATCAGGCTGAGACAGACATTTCCAATCATTAAAATCATTGCATTTCTACATCTAATTATCCCACTTATTAGGTTTAGTAACATTTATTGTACTTATATAAAGGTTTCTTGCCTAGGCTAGCGTTAAAACTGAACTTTTAGTTAGGCTACAGTTCACAGACCCAAGCCTCCATTCTGAAATCAAACAGGGATAAGATTTGATGATGTTATGTTCATATTTCAGACGTAATTCTTAGTTGTTGATGCTTAAAAGACATCTTTAGTATCTACTGGTTACAGTGAATGTCAACATGCATGCCATGGAGCTCTTTATTTGTTAAATTTCTCACAAAAATTAACGGCTAAAATAACCCCACCCCGCATATAGGAAGGCCCCTTTTCTCAATGCCTTAAAAACGAAACTTAGAGCATACAATGGAAATTGCGAATTCATTTACCCTCCAGAGATCTTCCCTGAACATTCCTGTGCGGGACAAGAAGGCGGATGATTCTTATTGTGCATGATTTTCACAGATTTTAAAACAGCACAGCACAACTTTAGAAGCCCATAATGGCTACGCGTACCGCGACGATGGAGGACAAATCTTCTATTGAGAAATCCTGGACAGCTCATTGGCTGAAAGCGGTCACGTGATATTAAAAGTATTAAATTTTTCCTAAATTATACAGTATTTCATCAATTTCAACAATGCATTTCAATTTTCTATCTGTATTTCAAATGCCAGTTGCATTATTCCAATGTACCTCAAAGAATTGACCAAGTTACTGTACTTTCTTCTCTCCAAGCAGTGGCGTCTTTTCGCTTCAAACAACGCCATTATTTTGCATCACGTGATCTGTTAATCAACGACTTGTATTTCATGCAGATGGCAGCACTCATCAGACATTGAACTCGGAGGGTATTTTAAATTTATGAATGAATCATCGTTTCTAAAAAGCATAATAAAAAAGGTTACATAAAGGCCAATAAGTCAACGTCGCTATTTCAGTCATAACTGCGTATTACTAGGGGAATTCTTGCTATATAAACAGATAAATGTTGAATTGTAATTTTCATATTTGATAATTATTTTATTTTATATCGGCACATTCATATCTTTAATTTCTTTTTACAAAAAAAAAACACCGCACTGATATAGATAAGTAGATTTAATTTAACATTTTTAATGAATATTTTTAGAAATCCAACATATATTAACCTTCAACACCACATCATGTAATAATAAAAAATGTTGAATTTTAAAATTTTATACCATATATATATTATTTATCTTCTCTTTTCTTAAAATTGCACCAGAACTGGTGTTGGGGTAAGTAACTGTAATTATTTATTAAACTTTCTCTGTTTTTTTTTTTTTTTTTTTTCTATTTCTTTTTATCATCTCATACATTTTATAGTAAACTTCATTATAAATTTCAGTAAAGTTTCTAATACACACGTCTATATATCTTTCAAATTCAGAATAAGAAATATATAAAGTAATACAATAAAATCAAATAACTTACATTATATTATCCTAGCAAGTTTAGATTGAGTTTTTATAACTGCAAATTATATGGGATTTTTTTTTTTTTTTTTTTTTTTTTTTTTTTTTTCAAATAAGAACTGCTCCATCTGTATTAAATCATGGAATAACATATTTTTTAAATCTTACTATGGAAACTGATTATTAATATTTATTTAAAATTGACAGTAAAATAAAAAATCTCCCAGATCAAAGGTTTTTATATTTCTATTTTCATTTATTTACTTTTTCGCTTTCATTACAAAATAAAAAATCATGAATAAAAAGTACCTTTCATTTTTCCTCCAATGCTCAAATAATTCAGTTACAATCAGATATCACTATTGGGGAATTACTTACATTGTTCTATAATTATACCGATTAGACCTGGACAGAGTTAAACATATTTTGATTTCAGTGACACAATAAGTGATTCGAATGAACCAAATGACCCAAGAAACTCAAAGTGACGCAAATAAAACATCGAGCTATATCAATGGGTCACTGTGTCAAATATGTGGTGGGGAAATAGTAAAATTTATAAACCCGTGCTTAGCCAGTTCAACAATTCAATTTCTGCACTGCATTCAACCATCAGCAACGCAAATAACTATTATTAATATTTTATATCGTTAGCAATAAGTATTAATTTATGCCAGTGACTCCGAGTTTTTTTGTTTGTTTGTTTACAAAATCTGTATACCAGAGACAAGAGTTTAGATGCTTAAATTTTTTAGAAAAAGAAACTTCCACATTTAGAAACGTTCTCATAATTATTATAATTGAAATGAAATCAGTAAAAATATATAGAGTTCAATTTATTTTCACTTATTTTCTCTGGTTAGTCTTCATACATTATAAACGACTCGTCATGACTGCACAAACTGTTGGATAGTCTATAGTTCATTAGTTCTCCTCAGCCCGGTGCAATTAATAATATTATAAGATTATCTCGACTTTATACCAAGAATTAATGGTAATTATAAACAGAATATGTTAATAGTGTAAAGGTATATATATAATAGGTCTATTATAATTGTACCCTGAAAACTGAATATTTTTGTTATTTTATGATGTCACAACTTTTTGTCTGTACAACTGCTAATCGTCCTGAATTCGTATAGCCAAAAATTCTCGTTCAATTATATACGTGACAGTTGAAGAAACTGAGTTGGAAATTCCAACTCATCTTATTCCAACTTGGAGTCGATCATTGGGACACTTTGGGTCACCACTATCTGACTGGGTCATCGGTCTTGATGGGTGGCCCGCCATGACCCAACTGAAATACTGGCACCACAAAGTGACCCACGAAGGTCATATGGAAGTTCACCCTGACTCAATTGCTTACGCAGCAGGTTGCCTCATTTTCTTACGATATATATGACACCAATCTGGTCATCAGTCATCCTCAGATTGGAGTTGAGGATGGGAGGGATCATTGGGGCGGGAGGGGGCCAACCATCATCACCGACTCGAAACCTGAACTCTACGGTCCTCCTAGAGGTGGAAGAATATTTTCTGCAACACGTAAGTGTAAAATAAGCATTTATTTCACCAAAATTCAAAAATCTTAGAACCCTTCGGTCGATTGTTTCGAACTACAATTCTTTCTGTATCCTTGAGTAATTCATTCAATTCAATTCAGCTATATTTCGATACACCTCGCCATCACCCATCTCCTTGGGGACAACATTAGTACACAACAAATGCGCTGAACAGTTGAAGAGATGGGGCACTTTATGTGCTGGGAGCTTCTTTGTTCATACTGTAAACTATATTATCTGCTGAAAAAGCTTGCAGCAGATGATCAGACGTTATTACCGTTACCGGTATATAAAACGCCTGTATCTGTCAGATGTCGCCTTAAGGCTATTGGTTGAAAAAGACGATGGTCCATGCTGTGTGTCGCCTTATGGCTATTGGCATGCTGATTGGCTGTTGAAATCGACGAAATCTATAACAGTTATAATTGAGTAATGCGAACACAAGATTTCCAAGCTGTAATTTTTTAATCGGGAGAAATATGTTATCTAAATATTAAATAATTTGTAAAAAAAAAATACTCTAGTGAGGAATTGTAAAAAAACTGAAAATGGCTTCTGTAAAATAGTAATAATAATAACACGACAGTACAAGCAAATTTGAGAATAATGTTAATCACTTTTCCTATTTCTTTCGTTATTCTTGCATTGACGGCCAAATGACCGTGATAAAAACTTGAAGTTTATAAAATGAACAAAAAGACTCTGGAATTCATTCCTCTTTGAGTCACTGGGTCATAATGGCCAAAATATTCCTGATCCATTCCATTTCTGTGAAGAAGACCTTTTCTCTTCACTCAAGTGATAATGCAAACATCTTTTCTCCAGTTTTATCTTAGAATGTACTATGGAAACGAAATTTCACGGATAGAGGCAGAATGAGTCGAAACGATAATTTTTTAACCAAAAAATCAAGCAAAAGTATTTTTGTTTGCCGATTACACTATTCTCTCTGGCTATTATAGTATTTTCAAATCTCGTTCAAATCTCAGCATTGGTATTAATTCGTATAGTACGTACGGTACTTCACAAAAATCAAGCAAATAATTATTCTGTATACAGCTTTCAGCATTGTACACAAGATAACATTATGATAATAATAATTATAATTGGAAGAAATGAAACAAGGTTATAATTAAAATTACCTGAAAAACCTTACTGATTGACTTACTGTGACTTATTGCTCTTGTTTCCCGAAGAAATGAGGGAGTAATAGTATTACTATATATATATAATTAATTTGATTAAAAAAAATCTTTTCAAAATGACTAAAACATTATAAGTTATCTAAGAAAATTAGGAAATGGAATGACCCAGGGGTGCCCACAGGGACATTTCACGACTCACGGTGCCTGGATTGGCATTTAGGGAGGGGGGAGACTATATAAAACCTTTTTCAAATTTTATTGTTAGACTAACACAAAAAGTAGAAAAGATAATTTTTGTCATGGAAATCAGGGGAATAAACATCGAAAGTTTGCAATAAAAGTATTTCCATGGGGTGCAGCAGCCCCTGTAGCCCCCCTCCACCCCTTAATCCGGACGTGTCCACTCTCCATTACTTATCCAAACAACGTAGCAGTTTCGTACAGTATCCTTAAGTTATGCAATCCCTACGCAATTGAGGCGTATAGGTTTCATAGCAGCAAAGGATACTTTTATTCAGATGGAAATAATGAAGTGTGATTCTCGTTTCATACCAATAACTCAATTAATATCGCGTCTTTGGAGCACAATTGTGCTAAGTCCACTTTTTTTGGGAACAGACTTGTTGTCAAATAACTCCACCTA
>JAQIWE010000187.1:0-28168 GCA_034698565.1 Campodea plusiochaeta
ATCTGTACATGAGTAATGATTGTAAGTCATACACAAAACGAATAATAAGATATAATATGAGGTTGTCAAATCCAACAGTTTTTCTTTCTGAGAATTCTTTGCTGTCGTTTAGAAACATAACTTCTTTTGATTGTTTTGTCATCGTGAAGACATTTTTTCTTCATATATTGTGTCGTGTACTTTTTTCACCCTTTGCACTGTCGTTTTTTTTTGTCATTTTTTTAACCTTTGTTGGTTTTTGGTTATGTGTATACATAAAGAATTTGTTTGAGGATTTGTGATAATAATTTATGAGAAGATCCGTGATGGGTTTATTTCCTGTAAAGGGTTCTCATGTAATCGAGGACATCACGTCCACGAAGTTATTGGTGCATGAACTTGGAAAGACCTTATGAAACGAAAGAGTCATCCTGAATGATAGATGGTATGCAACAAATAAGTTTAGAAGCTGAAATCTGTATCGGAATACAGGGTATCATTATTGGTATTAATACAAAATGATAATCGTCATCTGTTCAAATTAAGAATTTATAGTTTCTTGTTAATACTATATGAACTATGCATACAGTAAAATTTTAGTATACAAATGTCACACTTTTTTTTCTTGGATCGTATAAACTTTGATTATTGAAAATGCTACAATCATTGTTTATTAATATAAAAAACCGCAGATTAGCAATAAATGTAGGGACTGAACTGACAATTTCCAACATGCATTTGACAAAATAGCATGAAATGAATTCCCAATCCAGTTGCCTATCAGGACATCGCGAACCTTTTTGAATATAAATTCAAAAAAACACCCAATTAGGACACATTATCGCAGTCTCAATGTACAACAAACACAGTAGGCTGCACACAACAAATTGAAATAAAATATGACATTGTCACGACATTTCTAACGATCAACTTTCTTCTCGAAAAAGAGAAAAGATAGATCCTAACCAGTCATACATTGAAATCACACTGCAGATTATTATCATATAAAAGCAAATAACTCTTTCTCATTTCATTACGTGCGAAAACTCTGCCTTATATACCAGTCGAACCTGTCGATAATTTGACAATAAAAACTGGAATATTTTTTTCGATTCCTTAAAGTTTAAAGGCGTGTGTCGCAATCGAATATATATTATAGATGCAACTTCTGAATGCAAGTGGAAATGTTGTGTTTTCTATCCCAGCCCACGCAGAGTCAATTAAAAAGAAGAAGATGACAAGTTTGAAGAAAACGTGACCAAACAGATAAGATAGGGTTTCGATGGATTGGATTCAAGATAGAGGAAACTTTCTTTATTCCTAGGAAGTATGGATTCAATATGTTGCTTTATACAAATTCTTCAGCTAATATGATGACAATTATTTAAAAAATAGTATAATAATAAGAAATTTTTTCATGGTTACAAACGTCAGTATATTGTCACATTACAGCTTTGATTTTTATCAATAACTTAGCAGTCAATCAATTAAACCTATCAGTTATAGTAATAAATTTTTTTAACTATAAACAAGTTACATATAAAAATCGCCTTTTTTTCATTTCTTGCTGTTATAATACAAACGTACCATTGAATATTACTTAGTTCCAAACTGATGTTCAGGATGTTTAATGTTTTCAACAATTGACTTTTGCTTTTCGCAACTCTTCAGAAATTAAGTTTTAAAAACTCGAATATACTTTCCAAGTTCAAAAACACATAAAAACTCTTTTAATTTTAAAATAATGTATTTATTATTATGACCTTGCAAGTTTGAAATATTAAACTGAGAAATTACGAAATTAATTTACATGAACGCCCAATTTATTGTAAGCTATAGATCGATGGATGGAATGGTATTGAGAATTCGAGCCCACTTGTACCATTGTGTTTTTGTAAGGCTTGCACAGGACATCAAAATAAAGCCCTTTGGAAGAATTTCAAAATTTTACACAAAATAGTTTTACATTTAGTGGCCTAAAACTTGAAAACTCTAAAACAGAGCAATAAAAATGCATATGCTAAGTGAATAAAGTGGTAGAAAAGTTAATATATTTCCCAATATGTTATTCCCAATAAGCTTATCGTGTAAAGTGAAAATCTGCCGCGCTGTCCAAGAAAATGTCATCTGAAAAGTCAAGAGAAAACCGAGATAAAACTATGTTAATCGCATTACTTTACCCGAAATCAGATTATTACGTATTACCTGAAAAGATGTGGAGATATTCGTCGCATTTCACCAAGAAGACTTTTCTTCTCCCATGACCTCAAATGTCAAAGGTCATTCTAACTGCCAACCAATAAGTACTCCTCCAACAATGGCTCTTATGTACTTCCTTTCCAGGAAAAATATTGCACAAGTAGAACAATATATTCTTTAGAGTGGAAGAAATGTTAATTTCAATACTCTACTGCTGGTACTTGTCTTCCAGCAGTCATATTGTTTCAGTGGAATCAGCTGTGAGTCAGATCAGGAGGGTGAAATTATTATGAATTAACAGTCTCCACCGACCTAACATCACGAATAATTGCATAATAATCATATTTCCTTCGCCTCTGGGGAGATAAATACTTCTGTTCGATTTGTTATAAGAGGTGCCAGCTTTTAAATCGAATACTTTGCTGGAAATGTTTCTGGAATAATCATTGTACAGATTTTAGATTCTTTTAACAAATATTATAAATTATTACAATTTTTTACTGTTAAAAAACAATTTTATATCTTATTTCTCTTTAACGGGTAAATTCATTTCATATTGAGTGATAGGTAAAATATTTAAATCTACTTGTAACTCAACTTGTAGAAATCCACTCTTCCGGGCTGGCAGAGTTAGTAGGTGAAAATTTATGTTTTACTAACTGACCTGCTATAAATACAGAATTCCTCTGAAACTTAGAAAATCCATAATGTAAATAATAAGTTGACCTGAAACGAGTAGAGGAAAAAGTATTACAAAGTAAAATCAGCTTATTATTAGTTGACAGATTTTTCAAAAAGCAACTTCCGCCCTCCGGAATTCCGTACAGTAAGTCCTTTCTTTTACAGTGCTTTAGTAATAGACTAATAGTTTACTAGATACTATGTTGTATCAGTTTTATTGAATAACTTTTAGGTGTCGAAATATCAATATAATTATATTTATTTTTTGTTAAACAACGCTGAATTATTTTAATTATGATACCATGGAGCATGTTCATCCGAGATGACTAAATCTGTATAAAAAGTTTCACAGAAATGCTCTTGAACAAAACTGCAGAGTTCAGTGACATAAACCTAATTATCACGATTGCACATATAGTGAGAATTGCATGTACTACAGCAACAATTTACAATATCTAACTCTCTACAAAAATCCGCAAATAAATTACAATCTTTTAATTGGTCTACTTTGCATAACACTTTTCCCTATAAAAAACGATGCACAGACAACGACCAGTTGACAAACGCGGAGCAACATTATTTTGGCAAAATGCCCCTAGCTGAGAACTAAAACTGCACAACATTCACGCAATTTCTACCTTTTTTACTCAATTAAATTGCTCCAAACCTTGTACTATATTACACGAACATTTATTCATATTCTCAACGCAATCTAAGAGAACAGTATTACATATTATAAACGAGATCGCGAATTGATAAGACGAACATAGAATTCACGTACACTACTACGTACTCGGAGTCATTGCAATGACATGAGTGACATTTCTGCAAAATGAATGGATTTTACTTTCCTTTTCAAGGGCAACCTCTTCAAAACCAAACGTTTTAGAATAGTAATGAGTACGTATCTGATTAAAGAAGTAAGCCGTTAGATGAACAGCTGGTATTATGAAATCATTATGCAGATTTGTTACTCGCTCCATGAAGAAATATTAATTTAGGATGGAAGTCTTAGGTGGAGATTTTGTAGTTCAGAGAAAATTCTGACGCATGGCGGAAATGTGACTCAAAAATTAGTTTTATATGTTAAGGATTTGGTGTTACTCCTCCCAACATGAGTAATTATGCAGTTACAAACTGGATCTTTTGAAATTTAGATTTCATCTTATTTGAGTGAAGATTCATTTCTATGATGATTTGAAGGTGTTGTCTTGCTAAGAGAAGTTACAGCAGTAGAAAATGGTTTCAAGAGTAGCGTGAAAGTAATATGGTTGAATTTTAAATGTATATAATACAGGGCAGTATAATATTATCGTTTTGACATTACATAAATTCTGAAGGAGTCTTGATGTGTAATATATGTGACTGCGGTGATCATTTTATTTTAATTATTTCTCTTTCAGTTTCCATCAGAGATGTACTGCTTGATGCTTTATTTTTATTATAATTATGTTAAAACTGGAACATCAGTCGAAGAATAACACTTTTGTCATATTATAAAGATGTGAGTGATTATGTTGAAGTCGATCAATCTGCAGTGTACCTTATTACCTAGAAGAAAATTTCCAGAATTTTTCAAATCTCCTTTGAACATTCATAAATTTTAATGAAATACTGAAGAAGCATTTGCCTGAAGTGTCAATTAAAAGTATCAAAAGATCAAAACTAAAATTTGCTCTTCAAGTTTTAGAACGATGAAAATTGCACTGTTAATTTTCTGATTGTTTTATCGTACATCATTTAACTCAGATATATAGGCCTACTGTATTTCATAAATTTATATTTTGACAGTCTTTGAATTTTGTTTTGAATTCACTAGATTATCCATCTTTCCTTAATTAAAAATAAGATATTACATCTATAGATCCGGTCACTTCAACGAATAAGTTATTCTGAAAGAGTGGTTATTATTGTCATTTTTTTTAATTGCTAACATACGAGTACAAAATTAATATTATATTGATAAAAAAAAAATTGGTAAAATATATGTATAATAGATTTTAAAAAACATCTGCAAACACGAATTCATAAAACTAATCATCTTCGAAGATGACATAATTATATGGGGAGCCTTTCACTATAGCAGATATCTTCTAACACCCTATAACTATCTGTAACATAAATTCACATACTATACACACAATTATATCTGCACGCAATATCCCCTCACAATTTAATCCTTTCGATATATTGATCTATTTTTTCAATATTGTCTAGAACATTAAATCATAGCATGATTGATCACGTACCAATATGAATACATTAACCGCTTTTTTGACAACCAAGATGCAAGATTTAACCCTTTCTAGTAAATTAGCAGTAAGGGTCGCTTTAGTTGATGACTGGGTCATATTAAATTGAGGGGGTGCGGTCAACTTTAAAAATGAAAGCTCGTCATTTTTTTTCTTTCGCCCACTGCTTGAGGTGGGCGACATTAAGGGGAGGGCGGGACACCTTGAGAAGGACAGCGGAAACAATGGCGGGCACAAATTATTAGGCAGCAAATAAAAAGATTAAGTGATTGAGAGGTAGCAGCCCCAAGCGATTGTGTCGCGTATAGGTTCTGGAAACTCATTCTTTGCTTGATTTCAGAGCTTCTGTATGCGTCATGGTCAAATAAGTTTTCTAATCTGCTGGCAATACATATTAACAGGAATGATTTGATTATATATAGAATATTAGTAGGAATTGTTATGATAGAACAGAAATGGAGGATTGGTATAAAATATTCAGGAGAATGTACACTTTCAAAAATTCTTGAATGAATATTTTGTTCTTTGATTTTATTTATTCTATGTATCCTAAAACGATTTTGTTCTCTGATCTTTATTCTTTCCTCAAATGTGAATCCAAATTATGTCTATGATTTCAGCTTCAATAAGAGAAAAAATCATTTTGGTTTTTATAATACTCACAAATATTACAAGAAAGATATGAAATTCTCAGGAAACCGAGACCCCTATACTTTGCGCTTGGAGCTGTATTTAGTTTTGATAACGACAGAATTCAGTTACCATTTACGAGACATATAACACGACAGATAATCAAAATAATAATATATTATTGGAAATATTTACAATTGTACATCATTTCTATATATTATATTTAAAGTTCAAATAAGTTTTATAATAAAATTTTATTTATAGAGTAATATTTATTTACTTATTTGCAAGATTTAACTAAATATCTTGCTTACAATAAAGTATTTCAGGCTTCTCATTATACTCTATATTGTACTTATAATGACTATGAGTTAATTATTTATAAACAAGAATAAAATAGTGACGACGAAACTTTACGTTTGGTCATAAATCAATCACTTAAACTATCATTTACGATTTTTATTGGAAAAGAATTATATCGAGACTGTGGATTATATAATCAAGTAGAATTTAAATTCTACAACTTAATGTTAATGAACGATTGTTTAACACAAATACTTAATTATTTATGGTTACCAAATATCTGTATTATTAAAAATGAGATATAGTTGAAAATTTCCCGAGGAAAAAATGTTTAAAAACTCGTATTTGACTTTCACATTAATAACAGTTTCTATTTTTAACTTTGCTAAGCTGAAGATCCCTGAACTACTTAAGTACTTGTAAATCCATAATAACGTAAAAGCTTTTTTCTTTCAGTTTTCTCCGTTTAATTTTTACTTTCATCCCTCTTTATAATATTGCTCATTAGTCATTTTGTATGCTTCAACGTTTCTTCAAATGAACGTCTTTTCTCCATTATTTTAAGTGCATCATTTTAATAATATTTTACGTTATTTACTCAAATAATTTTTAAAAGTATATTAATATCCAAATAAGAAAACTTAGAAAACAGTTAAGACTTACGATAACAAGTTTCGGACACTATTTTAAAAAGATAATTTATCAATTCAGTATGAATGCTGTAAAGTAATAATATAAGATTGTTCATTATCAATTATTCTTTAATATTCTTCACAAACTTAATCCTCATTATTTTCGCCCATCAGTAAATTGTAAAGTGAAATAATAAAAAAGGAGGAATAAAAGTTAGTATCCCCCCCTTCTTGAAGAACTCGATTGCTCCCACCCAATCTTCTCCGCCTGTTATAACACCTACGGGGAACTTCAAATAAATAAATATATATACGTATACTCAATGATACAAAATATACACAAGCAGCAACAATTTTTTACAAGGAAGTAATGCATTTAAGTGTGTTTAGTAAATATATATACTTGTTTTGGAAGAGTTCATTTCGGATTTGTTGCAGATACATGCAAGAAATCTTACAAAAAATTAATGTAGTGTAACTGATTTTTTAAGCGTGTTAGTGATATAGTGCAAATAAAATAGAACACTTTCTGTAGATCTGTCCTGAGAATCCTGAGCTGTTATGAATCAATATTATCATTCCTGACGATAAACGAAAAGAAGCAAATTTAATAACATTGATAATAATATAGGAACAAACAACGACAACCCCATATCCATCATGTTATCTTCTCTGCTATTATCCATATTGGAAATCAGATAAACTGATTTAACTATAGTAATAAAAAAATTTGAAAGTAAAAAGTTTATTTAATGAAAATCAGATGATTTGCAATATGAGATATAACCTGAGTTACTCTTGAACATGAATATTAAGAGTACATTCACGCTTAAAAAATGAAAAGAGTTCCCCAAATGTTTGCACCAACGTTACTTATGTATAGTGCTTCCAATACCTTACGGACCTAAACTGGTTATGTCTTCAAACTGTTTTGACAGGTAAACCTATTGTTGACCACTCGTTTGGGTGGTTCAAATTGTGAATTTTCTATACAATTCACAAGTTGGTTAAAGAAAACAAATCAGTCAACAAGGAGTATCAATTGTTATAATGTCAGAAACACCTTTGATGGGTTAAACGGTTTAGGTCCGTAGGATTTTGTATCAGGTATATAATACTGAATGTTTTAGTAACTACAATTACCAAATAATTATCTCATGAGAAAAATCATCTATTAAATTTGTGAAATGAAATATTGCCTGGTTCCTATTTTTACAAAATAAGCAATTAAAACAAATCAATGAAAAATCAACCTTTTAGAACACAATGCTCTAAATATATAAAACCTGATCTATAACAATATGTTACTTGATTTTACTTTCAGAAATGTCTTATTAGTGCTGTATCATCGTTGTGGTATCAGACAATTACAATTGCCAAGTAAGAAATTAAAGATTATTAAATTTTCTTAGCATGTTTGTGTCTTATTTCCAACAACTTGGGTCTTTTCAGGCATCATCTTTTTTAGCCTTAATTTCCTAAGGAAAAAAGGCTTATAGCACGATCATGTATGTCAGTCTGTCCGTCCCGGCATACCGCCCCCTGTATCTCCGTAACCGCTCGTTCGATTTTGACCAAAATTTCAGAATGTATAGTGTATATCCACATCATATTCCGAAACTAGTCCAAATTGACCTAGTTTTCGGATTTCGAGTTTTCATCTTCAAGGAATTTTCATGTTTCATTGAATATCTCCTGAACCACTTGACGGATTTTAACCACATTTTCAGGATAGTATCTGCATAGCCATATAAAAAAAGTTGAGTAGTCAAAACCGACCCTGTTTTCAATTTTTTTTTTAAGGTCAAAACTTTAATTCCAATTTTCTCCGAAACCACTTGGCGGATTTTAATAAAAATTTTAAGTTGTAATAGTTTGTATACACATGAAAAAAGTTCCTTAGTCAAAACAGACCTAGGTTTCGAATATAAAAATGTCATCTATCCAAGTATATTCCAAATTCTTTGCTAATTTTCTCAGAACCCACTTGCTGATATTAAACAAATTTCATAACCTCAATATAAGCCAGTAGTGTCTTTTAGAAAAAGTTCAACATTTGGAATTTCTAACTTTTTTCTAATTTTTGATGTATCGAAATTTATCGGATATATGAGTATCGGATGTATGAGAATACTAAGATACCACTGACACAAAAATATTGAAAAGTCGAAATTAAGGCTTTCATTTTTTTCCAGGGAAAATAATTTGCTTCTTGTTTATTATTAGTTTCGTATTTCCAGTATACTAATGCATATCTGACCAAATTCTATATCAAGTTATTGTAATACTATAAAAGTCTGTAAATAGTTCCAGCATAACAGCAATACAATTGTTCTGAATTTTACATAATGTATTGTTTATGCATTAATATTAGTGAAATTAAAATAACGTATGCATCGTATCATTCAGAAAGAAAAATATATTGTGAAACTAAATATATTTTTACCAAAACGCTGATTAAGGAACGACCTTAAGTTATCCCAGCATTAGTTTATGAGTTTTCCTTTAATTTTGATGATTTTTCTTCCAAATTGTAAGTTTATTCAACCTTGACTCTTTTACCATCGTGTAATTTCCCTAACTGCCTCATTAAAACACCATAAAACATAACATTGCTAAAGTAATCATTACGTTTTGGTCTTTACATATATAAATAGACGAGGTAAATAGACGGATATGATGTAATATATTGGAATGACTATTTATAAAGCATGTGATTTCATAACTTTGAAATTTTATTTCAACGCATCCAAGAAAATTTAATTGGAAGAGTGTTTCTCTATAGATTCTGTGTTATGTTATTGAATGATTTTAATTATATTTGCCAGATACTATTATTTACTAATATACTTCCACTTACTTTTTTACGAATAAACTATAAGTTAAGTTATAACATTTTTTTACTACTGTATTACCAAAACTATACAACTGGGTTTCATACATGATGATTGATGATTACAACTTTTCTTTCACCTAATGTATATGAATGTTCTTTTCGAAAAATATTTCTTTTTCATCTTCTATAGTTTTCTATTTAGTATTTAAATTTTTTATTATTTAGAGAGGAATAAATTGTTTCAGGAGTTTCGGTAAATAATTAATTTCAATCTTCCTATAATACTTAAGTTTATTAATATGAATAGCTTGACATGATGTTGATATGTATAGTTGTTAATTGGTTATGATTTGTAATTCACAATGTAAGTGCCAATCTCTAATAATTTTTTTTTAAAAATTGGTCAAAATTAATCTTTCCATATCATGAAAATATATCTTCTGTCCAAATAATCAGCTATGGAAGGAAGGTATGTGTTTCTGAAAGTGGAAAAAAAAATCCAATAGAAAGAAGCTGCAGTGTCGTATTAAAAAAACATAAGGTATAAAAATCGAAACATGCAATTTTGAAATATCAAAAGAACAAGTAATATTTTAATAACTGGAAAACTATACCTACATTTAAATTTTAATAAGATTCATAATATTTAACTGACCAGTTGAATGGGGAGGGGGGTCAAAATGAAATTTAAGAGGGAGGGGGGGGGGGGGTTTGGAATGAGTGAGGTGGGTTGAAAAGTTTTCTTTTGAATGTGAGAAGAAGCAACGTTAGGGCGCGTCTGCCCAAAGAGTCCACTCATCCCACCTTCGCCTGAGGTAAAACAAGAGAAAAAATAAGAATCAGCAGGCGTTACAAGATAACCAATACAAAATATATACTAAATATACAATACTTTGCAGTTTCAACTCATCCGTCTTTTATACATGTTTCAGGAAGACATTCCTTTTGCACTCGATTATTTTTTGGGGAGATTTCAAATTGTTGACTTTTTTCTGTTTCGAAAGGTAGTTAATTGTATTAGTTGGCTGTATATGATGTGAATAAATGTCATACTTAAATAGTTACCAAGATAACCACATTACTATAAATGTATCAAACATATTATTACCAGTTTACCACATCTAGCCATCACACATTATTTTTCGCTTTCAACCCCTGTAAGGGCAAGAAGTAAAAATACGAAAAAGTGTAATATTATTTATCTTTCCATATAGCAGTAACCATTTAAAATCTTGTTTTCATAATATTTCTGTATAACTTATTCCAAGAGTATTTTTTTGTATATGCATCTGAAGTAAGAGATATATACAAAATTCAATTAAATCTCCATATTTTTACTCCTACCAACAATTCATCATATTCGACAGACCAAAAAATAATATTATGTTATAGAGTTGACAAAATAATAAATCCATTCACTAACTGAAAACAAGCCAAAGAATCAGGTTACTTATATCGATATACATAATACTTCATTCAATAAAAAAAAACATATATTCTTCATTACACCTTAAAACAGCCACCCCATACTGACAACGCAACTGTTCGGTGGTAAAAAAAGAGAAGAAAAAAACTCAAGAAGAAAAAATGTAACGCACGCGAGAAGACTGCGAGGAATTCCTTCAAATGTCCAACGGCGTAATTTGAGATGTAGGAAGGCGTTCATTTAATCTACTCAATTATAATATTTAACTCAATAGGGAGGATACCTTATATTCAGCAACAACTCAAACACATGGACAAATAAATTCAAAGAAAATGGGATTGGAATTTGCGAGAAATATGCTATAGATCACAAAAACTATTGGGCTTTCGGGGGTTTTCATTAATGTTTTTCTTGCTTAATTTTTCCAATATTTTCTCAACATGCTATGCTTTTTTTAGTTTTATGGGATTGTATTTGGGATTTCCGCTTTTAATGTATAGAATAACATTAATTTGTTTATGTTTAAGATACTTCTTGCGTCTGGCCACTTATGAGAAACAAACCAATTAGCTATTTTGCGAATATTTTCAAACTTTTATTGTACAGTTGATACAGCCTTTTTATTAATAAAAGGTGATACGTCCTGAAGCGTCTTTCACTGCTCATATATCTATAGTTTCGAGAGGTTCGAACAGCAGTCGGTTTATATAATACGAAATGATTTAATTCTTTACCAAAATTTATATGGATATATGATATCTCTAGAGTTTCTTGGTTTGTTTCTTATAAGTGGCCAGAACCAAGAAGTATCTTAAGCATATTCATTTGTTCATTTTAAAATTCAATGTTACAATACCTAAAACTGTTTGTTAAATTATTTTATATTTAAATATAATGATCCAAGTTTCATTTAAATATGTACTAGTAGTGAACGAAAATGAAATTCCTCCGGATATGTTGCTCTGCTGGTATCAAAGTTTTCTACACTGATCTTATATACTGTATACGTTTAAGGTTTATATCCCTATTGAACGTGCATTTTGTTTGGTTTTCAATGACTAACTAATTCATCTTAATAGCTATGAACGAAATATTTCAACATGTTATAGATGGTGTTCTTCGCTATATTTAAAAAAATCAGTGAAGTTATATCTTCATAATTCTGAGACAATTATTGTTAATTCTGTCTTTTTGCGATTTCTGTGATAATTCTAACGCGAGTTAGTATGAAAAATTTTGAAATGCAGTTTCTGAATCCTCAGGTGTTTCTCTTTAATTTACATAGTCCGATTGTTAATGGTGATTTTAATTATTCAGAAATTGGATGTTAAACATGGCAGGTACGGAGAGGCAAGGAAAATTTTACAATTTATTCGTCAGTACAGATTTTCTAAGTGAAGGATTGAAAAAATGGCTATGTAAAATAAAGCCAGTATGTTCTTACTGTCTTTTGATGGGCGAAATATATTATTCGCTAAAAATACTTTCTGCAAAGCAACATTGTGTTTCCTGTATGAAAAACGAAACAAATAATATTGTATACATGTACTTCTGCGGTATAAACGGTTAATACGATACTTTAAAACACCCAACGCATTGTATTTTGTGATCTCAATGTTCCACATCCACCCCACTGAGTGATAAATTAATTACAATTCCTTCTTATTAGGTTTGATTTATAACAGAAATTAATCGTGAATAAAACAAAACAATATTTCTACTGAAATAAAAATGATTTGTTACAGGAAAATATAATTATTTGTATAATGTTTTCCCTTGATAAGTCACATTCTCGAATCTACAAAACAATATTTTTATCTGAATTTATTAATCTTAAAATTGTTAACCCTGAAAGGAAAACCTACACAAAAATAACAGGAATAATAAACATAGAATGATGAAAAGTCCATAATATACTAATCAAACACAATGTCAACAAAAATATTATACTTCTGTATAAAATGTCATTTGGGAAAGGAAAACACCTTCGTTGTTGAATGTACTATAATTAATTTTAAATATTAATAAGCGGTGTAATTATACGTTACATTATTAAGTTCGCACTTCAATGATACGTTCTTGTTCCAAGTAGCTAACCTTGATTAAAGTAACGGAAACACCTTATTAATTATGATTTTATGCAGGGTCTTTTGAAATTAAAATTCAAGCAATTATATACAAAGTTGTGTTAATAGATATATTCTTATTATACAACTTGTAGACTGATATTGTAGAATTTGACAGTTTGAAATATGACGTCTGCAACACTGTGTTTAGTGACATTAAGTCAAACATTAATTTGCATAAAATATGTTACAAACTGGAAAAACATGACTGTTAAATGTACCTAAATTTGCTACTCCTATGTAGATGTTTGCCTTCGGAATTATGATTATTTTATGTTTTTTTTAAACTGTGGTTCTTCAACTTGGTAGGTTTATATATCGATTTTAGCACTTTTCAATCATGATATAACGGTATTTAATATTTGTCTACTGGAAATATTTTCTCTGTCTTTATTAATTTTATTTTTCTCTAAAACTTTACTACATAATGCACAAAATTTCAATTACAAAGAATTAATATTTCAATAATGATGTTTAAAAATGAATTTTTTTATTGAATGGCGGGCCATGTAAATGTAATTTACGTAAACTTTGTGTTTCTTAACTTTAAAAATGATATTTTTAGGAGTATGATTTTATCTTTCATGCAACATTATTTAATCTAATTAGTATAATTTTGGAATATTCTTAGAATAATTTTAGAATATAATTTAATATAATTTTAGAATATAATTAGTAGTTAAAAAAACTTTTTATTTGCCCAGTTCAGCATTAGAATCAAATAATTACATAATATATGATAACTTTTATAAGTATTATAAGAATCTTTCATACAAAATTCAGTTAAGAAATCTCCAAAATGTTTGAATAAATAATACAATAAAAATTACAAATTAAACAAAAATCATATTTACAAATTCAAAACGTATATTTTTCTGTCAGATTCTTAGCTGAATATAATACCTACATCAGAAACAGACCAAAAAAGAAAACGGTTCCAATATTTCACCTTGTAATAAGCCCATCTAAATTCCCAGTATTTCGTTGAAAGTTGTGTGTGGTACCAGACCATCCTAAATATTTAATCGTAACATGTTTTCGGCAACTGAGATCCTTGTGTAAAACAGTGATAGTATAATATACCATGGAACTTTTTTTTATCTCCCACTAAAGAGCAGGCAAGCTAAGGGGTGGGGCGGTGTTCCAAAACCCCAAAGAGCCTCGTAATTCCAATAGACAGGTATCCACCCATCTTAGTTGTTTGAAGATCACTGATTTTCCCATTTTCTAAGCTAGTTATTAGGCACTTCTCAAACCTCTATAGCTCCGTTGGTCATCAACACTTTTTTTTATTTCTACTTACTATTGAAACCAGTACGCAGGCGTGTCTCTTATTTTTCTAAAGAAATTATGAATAATTTTAATTATGACTTTTTCTGGTTAAATGTTTTATGTATCATTGTTTTAAAGTTATTTCTTTGTGTGATTCACTGATTTGTACCTATGCTAATTGGAAGTGTAGGTTGGTCTTATGGAAATTGTAGTATTTATTTTTTTTCACTTGACATCTTTTGATTTGCATATAGTGTAGATGAGTTTTGAAACTGGATGAGTAAATGTACGACTGTGCAATTAAGAAAGAATTTTTATGAGGTATTGATGAGTTCATGAGAATATAAAGAAAGATTAAGTAATTTTGTTTAACGACAGGTCACTGTAGTTTTAATGTTTGGTTAAATTTAGAATAAGTATATCGTACTTCGAGATAATGATGTATTTCCACATTTCGTGTTATTTTAGAACGTTGTAATTATGTAAATTATCCAGCATTAAGAAATATTCACGCGAAATGTTTTAGCATATACATGACGATGATACAATCATGTAATTAGGCGTTTGTCTATAATATTTCTGTAAAACACGAAAAAAGAAAAAAAACTAAATCAATTCAATTCGATTTATATAATATCAACTTACTTATAGAAAATTTCTAATAAAGATCCTAATAGCAAAACAATATTTTTAAAGAACTCAGTTGTATGAATGTTATACTAAAAATTATTGAACTGCAATATATGATATTTTTAATAGTGAACAGTACACTTCTAAGCTTAATTTCTTTTACCACAACAAACTAAAGTATACTTTATGTATCGTACAAGAAACTAAAATGTGCGGCTAATGTATTTCACAACAGATTTAATTTCACCTCATCACATTTTCCAGTATCACAACATATGCTCTTCCCACTCTGTGATGATCTGGTGAATACAGTTATCTATTAAACCTGTACTTTTCAGCGGGGAGATGTATTTTCCAACACACATAAGCCTTTTTACTTCCTTTGCTCTCTATTGTACTCGTTTTTCCAAGAGACCGATAAGCTGTGTTGGAAAAGATGGCTTCCAGCTGAAAAAAATACGTCTTTAACTACGATACTATTACAGTATAATATAAAATATTGATACACTTTTCCTTTTAAATTTACCTAACTGTTGAATATGAGATCGACACTCTTTTCATCGAACTTCATCGTCTTATTCAAAAATTTATTAAAACACAGAATTAAATATTTTAACAATTTCTTGTTCTTCTTATTTTTCACCCTCAATTAATCTAACAGATTGTTATAAAACCCAAACTACCATACAAATAATAAAAATATGCTCTCCGAATAAAAAATACCAGCAGCAAGGGTATTGATTCTTTCTAAAATTAAATTAAACGCATACATTTATATACGTGTGAGGCATGAAATCTTGTAATGATGAGTATTCTGACAGTCCCCAAAGTGAAGTTGAATATGTTTTTATAATCATACCTCTTACAATGCAATACATGATAGAGTATAATGACTGTGCAAAAATAGACATAGTTGGCAGTTAGAAAATGCAACTCACATCAATACAGACTCTCGAAGGGTTACATATTAAGTAGAGAAAATATGATCAAAGAGTTGTTTAAAAACAGAGAGAATCCAGTCAGTGTCAAATTCATTGTTACTAGTTTATGACGTGTAACAAAGTTTACGTTAAAAAAAATTAATAATTTGCAAAATTTTATTTCAACTGCTGAATTATATTTCAAAATTTATTTCCTATTCTTCATATTATGATAGTTACTATGAATTTATGAACAGTGACAGTACTGGACATATATTACAGTAAATCTTCCATGCTCTCTTTATTTGAATACCGTTTTAGCATTCAGCGTATTTATTTATGATTTATTTTTGGTGTAAGTGAAAAGTTTTGACATCAGACAGCATGTTTAATGTGTTAGATGTAAAAATACTGGATAAATATACTCACAAATGTTTATGAGTATTTTGAGAGATATACCTGGTTTTTGCACATTAAAAATACATTAATGTTATAAATTATGAAAGATGTAAAAAAATCATCAATAAGTATTACTCAAATTCGAAAATTGAACATGAATTTGTTAATTTTCCAATTTTTCGTTCCAGAAATTTGTTTTCTTCACTGGAAATACGTTTTTATACCAGAATTGACAACTTCACATTACTTTAGACTATAGTCTTTCAGTAAGAAAAGTTATCACAGACATATTATTGTCGTGTCTTACAATCAAGTTACAACTAATACAGAATTGAACCAATTGATAAAACAAATCAAAACGTCCAATAAATTTATGAGAAATTTCTTATCAATACAATTCCAAAATATGTAAAAATTCTACATAAAGAGGCAAATGACACAAGAGCCTTTAAAATGGAACTGACCCCCCACCTCATGATATATTATTCACATTTTTATCTCTTAAACGCTTCAGAATAGTATATAATGAATTTAATCTATTCTAAGATTTTCTTTTTGCTAATTGCATCTCCCTCAACACATTCCAGAATGATTCAGTGATCCTCTTGGATGCTGAGTGATCTCTAACTCTGAGGTGGTCGCATCTTCCCATTCCAAAGCTTTTTCCTGCCCGTGACCCTGCCAAGGTCACAAATTTGATACACCTTAATATCATGCAGTTATGCACCAACTTTGTTTATCATATTTTTCGTGGTTGTTCTTGCTGGGGAATTCTTATCGAAATCTTTCAGCTTTTTAAATGCGCTATCTTGCAATTAAAAAAATGCCGGAAAACATATTGCTATATTCGCAGATCATCGGTTGATATTTTTGCAAGTTTTTCTCGTGGTTCAGATATAGATAACAAAGTATCGATGCCTTTGGCCTTGTTTGAAGGGAAGTTTAATATAGCTTTGGGCTATTCATTTCATAAATTCAACATCACGAATTATTGCCGAAGGTATGATAGATTATTGAGCAGGGATAGAGTAGATGAGTACAGTGCTTTGTAATCCATATCATAATAAAGTATAAGATTTGATGGAGTTTGATGAAAAAAAGAAGAAATTTGCATCAATATTAATCTTTCAAAACGTGTTATTTAAATTGGTTGACAATTTATACTAAAGGACTATTTTTTAAAATTCGATACATGAATTTTAAAACTGAACGAATTCTATGTTACAAGAAAAATATATACCTCTTATTTATAAACTACACGAAAGTGTCTTCAAAACTTCACCTCCATTACCACAATATGTATTATGCTCAACTGTCCATAGTTTGAAAGTCGTCTACTGTATAATATTCATTTTTATTCAAAAGTAGACTCCAGATTCTTTCAAATAAGTTAAGTAAACTCTACACCTTTTTTAAAATCCATGCCCAAAATTAACCCTCAATTTATCTCAACGAAACCTCAAAGCCCACATAATTATATGACATGAACACTGACGACCAATTATTCAAAACAAAACGACTCACAAAGATAACAACAAGAAAAGAAACAAATTAATTGCAAACTTGTTTGAGAATGAACCCAGTAATAACATACTTGCTCTTATTTAGCAATCACGCATCACACATGATTGCGTTTCTTTTCCATTGTCGTGACCTGTCTTGGCGCGTGCCTTGTTCTGCCTGGCTGACCTGAGTAGAAAGATCAAGCGAACAACCGTGGGTACCTCCTAGGAAAACGGTAGCTCTATACTCGAGATCATGGGAACTCCCAATCAGCTACTGGATTCGTATATAACATGGGAGTTGCATTTAAGAAAATTAAATTGCTTCTTTTATTTCTTTGTTTATTGCTAGTGTTTATCTTTACTTTAGGAGTTTTTTTATTTTTGAAATTGACTGAAAGATTTTGCATAATGAATTTGTGATGGAGAAATGTGTAATAGACTTTTAGAAAAAAGGAAAAGAAAAAAGACTTTTTATTTACAGTGCTATTATATGGCTAATTTTTCCTCATTTCAAAACTGAGAATGACATTGATAAAATGATAATAATAATAAACAGAAAAAAATCTGGTACATTGAAACTTGTAACTTTACATCTTTTCTTGTCCCAGATAATGTTTAAAAATAAATCTAAATAAATAAGATGGATTGGAAGTGTAAAATACATGTACTCCTATCTGCTGACGTATTAAATATTGTTGCCAATAATTTCTCCTCTAAACACACAAATATGATAAAATTTTATTTTCTATGCTAACACAAATAAAAAAAAATCAATTATGGATACATGTGCATTTCCCACTGAATCTGAATTGCAAAACCATATTTGCAATAAACGTAACATCAACATCGAAAAAAAATCATCGTCGAAAAAATTCTTACCCCTTCACGTAAATACTAACAAACTCCTTATGCTCTTTCCTTTTCATAATATTCTGAAAACATAATATCGTGAAATTTAATTTGAATTTGTCTCTATAAAAGTTTCTCAATATATCTTATCTAAGTCATCCATCCACCCTTTTTCTTTGTTCTTCCCGCTAATGAGATAAAGTGTTAAAGACCACCAAGATCTAAACAAAACATAAAATCTTTCCTTAATAAAAAAAATAGGAGGGAAAAAGCAAGTAATGGAATCTTAATGCCTGTCTTCTTTACGGTGACGTAGTAATTGTATATTACTACCACGAAGAGGTGGATTTTACCAAGTGTCTTCAAATTAACAAGACTTCTGACGAAAATTAAAAACTATAATTGACTTTTTATCTTCCCATTTTCTAATTTACTTCAGTTGGAATCATGGAAAATGAAGTAAACGGATTTCCTCCTGTTTTTGCTCTGGTTTAAACTGTTCTGAAGGTCGTAGATGATAAATTGTTTCTGATTTAATATTAATAAAAAGTTAGTATGCATTATGCTGATATTTTGGTTTGAAAAATATTTTGTTGTTATTATAATTATTATACTTCAGGTTGTTTTGTGTATAGAAATTTAATGAAATGGTAAAAAGATAACATATAGCATAATTATGTTAAATGATATAATTTTAACATTTGAAATAAATTTTTTTATTAATTGTTACATTTGGAAATCTCTGAAGAAAACAAAATCCAGTCACTAATTCACTACACAATTCTTAACGAATAAAAGACAGGTAATATTACTTCGCTTTGTTGTGGAATCTGTAAAAATATAATTTTCAGAAAATCCCTTTAAAGGTATAGATATATTTGAGTCTTAACAAAGTAATAATGATAGTTTCATCCATAAAAATGACAACAAAAACTAATGTCAATTGAAATAATTTCTGAAATATTGCTGGTTGCACCCTTTTACCACAGTTTCAGAAAGAGAGAGAGTCACAATACTTTAAACTACCAACTCCACTTTTCTTTCTCCTGAGTAATTTCCTAGTAAGGAAGTTTCAAATTAATATAACTACTTTTTTTTTATCTCAAAATATAAATAAATTCCTCTTTTTATAATGATATTACGAAAAATCAAAACCGCAAGTTATTCCTGAATCACACCCACCCCAAGTCACCAGAAAATACCAAGAACTACTAATGAGTCAACCAACAAGTTACATAACAAATAAAAAGAACATCAAACCTAACCCTTTTCTTTGAAACTAATAATCCAAAATAATTAGAATTAACAGTACATTTTTCTACGAACATTTAAGAAAACAAGTTATTGCTGGTCTCATCCCATCATGGTCTTGTTTAGTTAGCTATGAATAGTAGGATAGGGTGGAGTAGTTTTTCTTGACGACAATCTTTCATGTAAAAAGACCTGAATCTACACCCTCGGCGAATCCTCAGGTCTGTAGGAAGAAGAAGTAATAAGAATAAAGGTCAGACTAACCATATGACCTTCAATTAAATAAACCTGCATCATTGCCTGCATGGAAGTGTGCGAGTGGATTGGAAATATATGAAACTGAGATCAATCTAATTTTAATTTGAAAATTTATTGAGTAATATAGCAGTTGTTATAATGTTTCGATGTTATATTTGAGGGAAATTGAATTTATATAGGAATTATTTTGCACTCTGATCTATTATAAAAATGTACTGTGTGTAACATTAATAATCTTTCAATAAACTGAAAACAGTTCGGTTAATTCAAATTGATTGTTCTCCCAAAAATAAAATAGTTGGATAACATCCATTATTTTTTTTTTCAAAGAATTTTTGCATTTTTCATGAAATAAACCTACTGCATGATCCATATTTTATTACTATTTCTCACACAGAAGCTGCTTATTTCCAAAATATTTTCAACATTGCTTTAAAAACATGATGGTTTCAGATTTCCTGTGACTTCGCTGCTGTCCTTCGTTATTGATAAAGCTATATACTGCATGATTTGTAGTCAGATTATTATTCACATTACATAAATTATTTTAGAATAACTTCGATCTTCGAATGTACAGAGAATTTTATTGTATATTGTTTAATCATTATTTATAACTTAGCAAAATCAATTGTATCTGAATTTCCTCTTCGTAGCAATACAATATTTTCTGAATTTTTACAAAGAATGACGAAAAACTATTTTGTCAAATCACTTTAAACCATCATGGAAATTGTAGATATCACTCACAGTAATTTATTAAACTGTTTCCCATCACTCTATTACTTGCACACTTCTATTTAGTTTGCTGCATCCAAGGAAGACATTTCATATTTTCAAGTGTTCTAACCCCCGGGGTTCCAACAAAGTTGATTTTTTGCAGGTTTTCTGGTGTTGATTAATTTGGTGTATGACTGTATGCAAATGTGTTCTTCATTGTTCTTCTGGGGGTTCAGGATTTTTCATTTCTTATTGTTACTTTTAATTAAGGGATTTTATTTTGTCGACAAAGTTGTCTAGACAAATTACGTACTTTTCAAAACCAGGGAAGGTATATCGCTGGAGGTATGGTACTTCCAAGAAAATGTGGTTGATGAGAAAATGATTTTTTAACAAGCTTGTGACAGGCATCGTTGAGAAAAGTAATAATGATTCACTTTATTCAAATATATTTGTAGATTGCTACAGCCGTTTGGGGTTGAAGTAATTTGATTCTGAGAAACCTTATTGTGACTGAGACTTGTGGTGAAGCTTCATGTCATCCTACATTTTGTTGTAAACATTAATGTTTGTAATTGAAAAACGTTTTAAATAATTATAGTTCATCCCAAACAGGTCCAGCAACCCACCTCAATATACAATTCATTCGTATCTTCGAAATTCTACGGTCTGTACTAGTATTTAATTATATCCTCAAATAATATAATGTAAAATATTTCAAATGAAAGAAAAAAAGGCGAAAGATTTAAACGTGTTTGAGGAGAATCAAGAGTTCAAATGAAAGAAGTTAAGGTAGAAATAACTCTCAATTAAAATATTAAAATAAAAATCCAGTAGAAGACGTGATAGTTGATATTTCGAAACCTATTAATCTTGTAAATAACTATATTATAAATCTTGCTTGTTGAAGCAATTATATTACAGTATACAATCAGATATTCAAAGTTGACTATGTATGAATCTTATAAATATAGGTAATATATCAAGTACAGAATATTTGTTTGAGATTAGGATTGGTAAATTTTTGGTTCTATACGTGAAGGAAAATCTGCCAAGAAACATTTTTAATATTTTCTTATTCATCAATATTAATGGACAAAATTTGAATGTATTACGAGACAAATATATTAAGTAAACATGTACAAAATATAAAAATTCCACTCATAGTTCTTTAAATTTTCATACATCCACTTCACATTGAAGAAGACAAAAGAACTAAGAAACGAATAAATCCCAAAAACCTTCCTAATAAATACACAACGAAATAATTACACCTTATTCCCATTCTACCATCGTTCTAATAAAGCCATCAAATAAAGAATCACGTTAATAAAAGTAAAGGAATAAACCTCCATTGAGCACAAAAGAGTAAAAAAACCATTCTATCAAGCACTCAAAGTGACTTAAACTCCAAATAACATGTGTACACACATGTAATTATAAGCCAAGTGTATTCCTAGGAGTGATTTAAAAGTTAGTATGAAGAAAGTCTGATGTCCACCTGGATATATTCTGTATGGTAGTAAGCTTTAACATTCAGTGTCCAATACCTTCTTTTGCCAGACAAAATTGTGCACTCCACCCAGAGCTTGACGCCGTCGTAACGCTTAAAAGAATAGTTGAAAAGATTCTTAAATGTTACCTTATTATTCGAGATTTTTTTCGGTTTCTTTTTCTTTGTTTAACGGGGCTTGTCAAATTAACTTTGATCTGATGTTGTGTATGATATCTGAGATATATGTTGTGAAGGGTTCTAAAGTGATGTAGTTGGAGACAAAATTGTGTTGTATGGTTTCATCGAAGGGTTAGTGTAAGGTCGTTAAATTCAAGGTGTTTCATTATTTATCTTTGAAATGGGGGTGGACATTGGTTTATTTTTGTATGTGGATGGTAAAGGAATAACGAGTTAAAAAGACCATTATTTTAAATAATCTTGTTACGAGATCTTATCTTTCTCGTCCTCCTACATGTAAAAGCTCAGACAAAAGTCGAGGAAATGATATGAAAATAACAAAAATAATGTCAAAGGATATACAAACGTCTTTGGACTGGTTTAGTTATCTATTTACCTTAATTTTCAGTATTCCTCACTTTAAGTCTATATTTTTTATCGCAGAATCATGATATAAAATACATATTTATATTTTTTGATAATGTGAATAATTTCGAACATTTCAATTATTTAACATCGTAATGTATATTGAACAATATTATACTTCAAACTATTAATTCGAATTAATTTCAAAAATGAATTCCCACAATATATTTCAGAGTTTTTCTCTATTATGGTATGCATAAATTACAAAATTTTCAGCATCTTGTGCAATGCAGCTGTTCATCTCTTATAAATGTCACAACGAAAAATACATTGCAGATCACACTTCAATTTAAAAGCAATAAGCATTCATGAAATAAATTATTCTCATTTTCGTCACGGTAAGTAAAAATTTTATCATACAATAGATGAAATAACATGAAAATTTAAGGAGTTTTACATGCGTCAAATTTAGTCTGAACGGATCAAATAGAAAGAATGTAGTGAAACTCATTAATGATTGAACCTTTTTTGAATGAAAGTCAAACGGAATGAGTATTAAACCTTCCATCCTTATTGATTTTGTAAAGAAGAATTGCCTTTTCTTGGGTGGAGTCACCCTGTAATGATCCCCTGCAAACCAGTTTTAGAATTAGTAACAACATCTCTTATTCAAATCATCAGCACAGAGAATATTTTCATCTTACCATCATTTGCACTTTATACATTTCAAAAACTCATTTCTAAAGAATATTAGTTAGAATATATAGTGCAGAATATTTTTTCAATTCAGTAATGTGCTTTTTTTTTCGTTTTTCCTAGGTGCTTCTCATTTTGCTATAATTTGAGACTGAATGAGTTGACTTCTCTTACATTATTTTCTTCTTGGAGTTCAGATTAGTTTTAATGTGAATTTGAATTTTAGATATATTCATTGCAACATACATTCATTGGAATGAATTCAAAATGTAACTTGTTATGTAGTCCACCAAATATTTTATTGATAAAATCAGTTCATGTCATGAATAGTGTAATTCTTCTTGTTATGTAGCAGAATGAAATCAGCATTCCGCCAAATATTGACCAGGTTCAGTCATATCCGATTTTTCTCTTACTTATTTTAAATTCTGAAATAACTTTCAGGATTATAATGGATTTTGTAGGGCAGTAGAATATTTTTTGTTTATACTTTCTCCGTTTCCCATTCTCAGATTGGCCATTTAGTTTCTTCGTCACTAAATGTCCAATTTGAAAAAAGCAAACAAAGACTGTACCAACTGAGAATAGTAGAACATAAATTATTTGATCAAATATACTGTGAAGGTTATAGTTTTATATATTATGTATAAAAAATGAAATTCCATTAATTTCTTCAAGATGTTCTCATGATATTCGACGTTGATTGTGACATGTTCTCATCATTTGAAAATGTTTGATATGATGTGACAGTGAATAAAATATTCACTCTTATATAAAATAATTTTAACGTAGAGCAATAATAATTTCAAAAATGATGTAATGTTATGTATAATTGCTCTTTGAGGACAGTCGAGAACATACTACTATATTTGACTAAAAGATATGAAATTTAGTATTTCGTAACACAACCCAAATCAAATTACATTGAACTGTCGAACAGTGGCTTATTCACCAAAGCCAGAAAAATCCTAATCATTAAAAACATAACCCCAATGCATAATTCATGAGACCATGTTAACTGTCAATTCGAATTTCATCCAAAATAATTAAAACATTGTTGTCAGCCAAAATAATATGACAAGAAATAAATTAAATCGCACTCCTACATCTCAAAAAAAAAAATAATAATAATTCCGAAGCGAAAAAGTGCCATAAAGAAGTAAATGAGCCTCTGATTGATTTGAGAGTCTATAGTGTCAGTTGTATAGGTCTATAATACCATTTAAAGAAGTAATGGGAGGAGGTTACAGGGAGGGATACACGAGCACGTGGGCGACGCACGGGGGCGCTAATCATTGGCTAATGAGCTTTTTTTTCTTCTTCTTCTTTCCAACCGTGCTTGAAAGATCAAGAGCAAGGCGTCGTCTAGTGGGTTGATTGTACGTTTTTCTGCCAACGGGGGTATGATAGTTGTCATATTATGTCCCATAAATTATTTTGAGGTTTAATTGTTTGTTACTTTTTGTTTGATGTTTGTATTGTCATTTCCTCTATTGAAACTGTTGTGTTTATCGGCTTGTTTTGTATACCTGTATTTGGGTGTACATGAGACGTATTTGGTGTGGATTTTAAGCTACTGTTTGTTTACATTCAGGTTGTAGGAGTCGTATAGATGTTTTATTGTATTTTATTGCATTCACGATGTATTGAGAAAATACACGTTGAATTGTTGACACGGTTTGGTCGTTTAGACTTGAGACAATGCTATTTTTTTTTAAATTGATTTATTAATATTGTGTTAAATAGGTAAGTGCGTATTATAAAATTTGAATTTCTGAAAATGTTAGTTAATTTTAACAGTATATTAACATATCCCGTGGTTTATTTGAGCCTCAATTTCAAACATTTTTCTTATAATAAATGAAATAAGAAATATCAGTAAAAATTGTTTGGTGTTCTTGAACCTGTTGACGTATAAATCATTTGTATTTTATTGCTGTACTCCTAATAAAAATATGATAAATTCATCTTGTAGTAATGATTAATGATAAAATTTCAAAACAGCGTATCAAAACCTCAAAATAAATAAATATAAGAAATACGAATAAAAGTGTTATTTATTCTTTCCCATTTTTCATAACCCAAACACAAATTAACCATCCATGCTTGCAATATTGTATCGGCCAGAATAAAAGCTAGTTACAAAGAGAATTATATATCTTTAACACTCATATGAATTATATAGGCACGTTTCAGCATTACTTAATGTCTTTACAATTTGGCATGAAACTAGCCGACACGTAACTTTTGAAACTGTCGTTAAATTTAATTTCACACTTTATAATACTAAGTATCACGATCAACTATATATTTTCTTAAATGCTGTGAATATTAAAGTCTAGCATATACTTCTGGATGTGGCATTTATCATATTTCTACTCTTGGGAGCATTATGCTTTATGACTTGCTGCTATGTCCTTTTGAACTGTTGCAACATAAAGAATCTTTCACAAAGTTCCGGACATAATTACCCCTGGCAGGTCTACGGGGCGGTAAGAAGAGGAGAACAAGTTGAAATCGTGGAAATGTGGTGAGAAAGAATTGGAGAAAAGTGTTGCGAATTTGCATTCTTTCGTGACATTTTGTATTAATTTGATGAATTTGACGTTTTTTTATCAGGACGTTTTTCTGCTTTATGAGGAAAAACACTGTTTCAGAATGCAAAGAAGATTTTTTCAAATGGTGATTTTTATTTTTCACTAAGAAAAGAATAGATTTTAACTGCCATAATTTTTTTTTTTCAAAGTCATAATGATACTTTATTATAATCGTGCAATGATGATTTTATAAATTATTTTATAATTATATGATATTTCCAAAGTATAATAAAATTAATTACCCTCATAACAATGACTATAAGCTTTCTTATAGCACTGATGAGAATTCCCAAAAGAACAATTCTTTTCCCAGACTGGTCTCGCTTTTGATTAAAATGAGCTCCTGCCAGCCTCGGCTCTGTGGAAAAACTCTTTAAAGAATCTCTCGACTTCAGGCAGCTGATGATCGAGTCGTCTCGTAAAACACTGCTACGATGAAAAAGAATAGTCGAGTGGATTTGTATCAAGCATAAAAGTAACTGAACAGCCTAAAGGTAGCTATGCAGATTGTCTGTAAGATCTCTTTACTCAAACTTCCTGACTGCATATTTAGTAATAGTGTAAGAGTTGGAGTAATAAAGCAGCCAATCTGATTAAAAAAAAACATAATATTTTTACATTTATACAATGTCATTTTTAAAATAATATTTCAACATTTATACACATTTATATATCAATATATATTTCAACATTTATACACATTTATATATCAATATATATTTCAACATTTATACAATGTCATTTTCGAATGAAAATAATTCATTTGAAAATGACATTGTATAAATGTTGAAATATTATGTTTTTTTAAATCATATTGGCTGCTTGATTACTCCAACTCTTACACTATTTCTACTAATCAATTAAATGTTCGTACATCTCAAAAGTCATCGTACACCTCAGCAATCACCAAGCAAACCGTTCGCACATTACGAAAAGACGACTAAAACAATCAGAAAGTAAAAATGAATCTTTTGAATATTTGATCCTTTCATTCTCCGTGTTCTCCACATGTGGTGAAGGAACAGAAGAATATGATGAAAAGCAAAAGTATATCTGCTGTGTGGTATAGTATATAGAGGTATACGCTGTGGAGGTATAAGTATACTTCTCATCGTCTTCCATACAAAATGACAAGAAATGGAAAAAAAGGAAACGTGAGAACAGGGAATAATGTGGAATGAGTTATTATTCGATGTAAAGGAGTATCGCTTACTTTATTATATGAGAAAAAGGAGGGGGTTACTTTATGAGTGTTTTTTGTGTCGATGTACTGTCTGCTATGTTTTAATAGAATAATTGCAATGTCGTATCTGAAATTATGTGGATTACGGAATGATTAAAAAATGATACGGATTATGGAAATACTAGAAAAGAAAAATGATTCGTTTCTATTTACAACAAATACGAAAAGCTTTAAAAAATTATTTTCATGCGAAATAACGAATAAAACATTTATTCAAATTTTGTTTCAGAAATTACTTCAATTGGACGCAATGCAAATCTCATAGTTTGAATTTTCATTGAAAACAAAATATATTCCTTAATAATTTTTTAACAACATGTTTACTAAATAGATCAATTGCCGAACGATTTACACCACTGTCTTCTCCTGTATTCAACATATTCTTAAAGGGAACTTTTGCACTTCCAAATTACGCCAAAATGCTGAACTGTTCTTTAATCGTAAAGAAACGATAAACTATACTCCTACGTATATTTTTTCATTCTATCCCAATCTCCAAGTTGAATATTTACTCTTCCACTTAGCAATCAAGAGCTATTACAAAGGTGGGTTCATATAATTCTTAATTATACATCTGTTTGCTGCTACCGATCATTTTCTTACCTTTAGAATCATGTATATCCTAAAATTAGCATATCGTCGGTCCAGAACCATACTGTTCTATGTAACGTTTTTGTCATTTCGAGAAAATCGCACTTGAAAATGTGATAGACCAATTTTCTGACACTA
>JAQIWE010000188.1:0-28148 GCA_034698565.1 Campodea plusiochaeta
ATGACTTTTATAACAAGTTAAGTCAGAGGTGAATTAAAAAGTCACTTCAGATTACTGTTTTGTGTTTAAGATTAAACGCGTATATGATCTGACATAGAAAATATTGGCGACAAATTAATTGCTATCTTAACACTCTTGTTCATATAAAACGAGATATGTTTCAATTTTCGGATACTGAAATAAAAATGAGTTCTTTGTAAAAGTGAGTACTCAATATTTATACACGTATCACTTACACAGTTCCACTGTTAACCTTATTAGCTCATCGTACTGTAGTTAATGAGATTTAAGAAGTTATTCAAAACATACGGTAACATTACAACGTCGTGTGAAATTATATTTTTACAGTGCAGCTTTTCACAAGAGTAGAACGTTGCCGTCAGCAATGCTATTCCCTAGAGATCATATTCGCTCTTCTTCCGTTTTTCATGATATAGGTTTATTGTGTTTAGTGTAGCAATCTATATTATTACAAACAAAATCTAAGTAGATCTTCTCAGGGTGTGAAAATCGAAATGGTAAAATTATTGATAGTGCATTGTACCACTAATACAGTATATAATGTCATTTTGCTACAACAACAACGGATATTACATAAATTCATCATGCACAAATATAAGCATACTTTTTATTTTGGTATGAACAGTAACAGGGCATATTCAAAAATGAACCCCACAGGTTTTTCTTTAAAAATTTAAGGTGTAAGTAAGAGTTTGTGTATGGAAGCCTTACAGCTAACGCTTCTAGCAGTACTTCGTCGTGTAAGGAAGAACTTTGTACTTGATTGTACATCCGTGTATAATTACAGATCCCAGCAGAGAGCAGGATAATTGCTTAAGTATGTTTGAAATGTAGAGTAACAGAAGGTCTTACACGAAATTGACTTGTATTGGAAAAGAAGATGAAGTGCAATTGTACTAACCTAACACTCTTCCTTCTTGCTTTTTAAACTATTTAAAGAGATATACTGGAACCATACAAACATGTACGATGATGTGGTATTGATATATTCAAATCAAAACAATGAAGTTCGTATATGTAACGACCAGCACATTTAAAGATCCTATTAAATTACGAGTTCTGTAAATATTTATAACATACGTTATATGCACTGCAGCACAACCTGATTAATATTCCTGAATATTTATCTTACTTTCGATTAATAATATGATCTTCAATAAGTAAACGCAACGTTATATTATGAAGATTAGATATAAACGTAGTTCATGTTTTTTAATGATTAATTGCCCAATAAATTCAAAATCTTTTTCATCCCCACAAGTCATTATACAATGTTGACCTTAATGAGAAACTAATGATCTGCATCAATTAAATTATTACCATTTTTTGTAGATTTTATATAGCGAATCCACAATTTTAATGCATAAAACCAAGAATTTAACAGTGGGAAGGTTAAAAGAATGATATTTTCAACATTCAATACGAATTACTATAATTGAATACATAAATAAACTTACATCTCTTATACAGTCTGTACTGGAGATAATGTATTCTGTATTTCGAAGTGAATAAAGGTGTTAGAGCTTATCCTTAATCTATTGTGATACGGATATTCTTAGGAAATAAACATAACTCAGTGAGTACTTGAAAGAAACAGTACAAAGTTACGAAATATTTCTAAAACTGTATGCGTCTAAAAATTTACTTTTTGAAACAATATATACAGTTTGTTTAACAACTTTGTATACTTTTTTCGAGATTTGAACTATTTTGCTAATAGAGAGTTCAACGTATTTATAGTTTCAACTTTACAATTGGTAGTGTATATTTGTTATTTGAGTTGAAGCTAGAATGTTCGGCAATATAGATAGTAAAACTATAAATCACAAAGTTTCTTCAAGTTTAGTCTGTTTGTGTATTAAAATAATATAATTATTTATTTCCAGGCGAACCCAACTCGTCGAGTTTTAGTTGTATTATTGACTGGACAAAGATTAGAATTCCACTGCGATGCAAAACGAGTCACAGCAAAGGATCTACTAGAGGTAAGATACTTTTCAATTTTCGAGTAAATTTTAAAATACTGTGCAATTTGTTACTGTTCTTATTATACAATTCGTTACTATTCTTGGGATACAATTCGTTACTGTTCTTAAAATACAATTCGTTACTATTCTTAGGATACAATTCGTTACTATTCTTAGGATGCAATTTGTTACTATTCTTAGGATACAATTCGTTACTGTTCTTAAGATACAATTCGTTACTATTCTTAGAATACAATTCGTTATTATTCTTAGGATGTTTAGAATGTTGTTTTTTGTACGATGACTTTTAAAAAGCTGTGGTTCTGTCAGTTGAAATTCGCAAAAAATTGTTGTTTGGTTTGGGGATATTTGATGTTCTAAGGTGATGTCGTTTTAATACTGCTGAGTGTTCATGGCATCTACTGTAAAGTTTCTTTCCTCTATTTTTATTGTATAGTATTGGTATAAGCATACTTTTAACAATTGCTTCCAAAACTATAAAACTTTTTCAGCAACAAACAGGTAAATGATATCTTGCTTTATCTAATTGCTAGTAAAATTATAAAAAAAATTCTGAATGAAGCGATTTGACATCTCTTTCAGAGCATAATGTTTCAGTGATCGTATCTTGGTATTTTCAGTTTAATAAGTAGTATAGTCGTTATATTAGCTTTCAAAATGTCTACACTCTCTTTTCCATTCTACTACTTTCATTTTATCTTAGATTTTGAAGTTTTGATATACAGTAGTTTAGAACGTTTTGAAATGTTAATCTTCCATTGCTCTATATCAGTCATTATTACACGTGATATGTACTCTCTACTGTTCTGATTTTAATTATATTTTTTTATAATAACATACTTCTTTCATTATAACTCCCTTATTATTACAATTAAACAATTTAATGTACCATAATACTTCTAACAGATAATAGATTAGTTTTCTTCATGTTTGCACATTTTCGCTTCTGTTTTCTTATCCCACTTATTGATGCGTTGTGATCTAATCTTGGAACATATGGTAGGTTACAGTACAGCAGTAACGATGTTTACTTACAAAATAATGAAACAGGTATAGAATGAAATGCGTGGGATGAGATAAATTTTCGAGTGATTCTCGCAACTAGCAATAACGGAAAGTTCAGAGTGAAAAGCGAAAAGAGAGAAAGATATTTTAATTATAATTCTTCTACGAAATATTATATGATCGGCGAATGGTTATATTTTGTTTCATAAATATCTAAGGAAAATGAAATGGTTTAGGAAAATAACTTGAAGTTACTTTTATTAGTTGAACTTTTAAGTTCTTCGTCATTTTGCTTTAAAAAGTTTTGTAATATTAATAATATATATTCAAGTCAATAAAAAAACATGTAAAATCGTAATGACAATTTTTAACTTATCATTATACAATGCCATAGTTTTACTGTTTATAGTCTATGCTCTACAGTATAATAAAATAACATTGGAATAGAAATGTAAACGGAAGTACTATAACTTTGAGTAATAAATCATCAAATACCAAATATAATTTCCCATATTCAACGTCACCGTAAATTTGCCGTAATGTGAATAATTATATATAATTTTGATCCGATAAGTTGATCAGTGTAGTAATAAAATGATACATAAAGCAGCATTGATTTTGTGTTGATTTGTGATGAAGTATACATCCGATGTAATGTATATATACACTGATGAGCTCTGACTGACAGCTTTTGTTCCTGTCAACGTCAAAGTTAATTTTACATTATTTAAAAATATGTTTACGTGTTTGGTCAAACTATTTACAGTGCACCAATTCATTAATGAAACATAAACTCTCCTCATTTCATTAATTCACTCAAACGCTATATCGTCATTTAATGCATTAAATGCTCTTTTTAACTGTACCTGGTGTGGGACGCTCGGCAGGTCTCTATTGTCGGGATTAACGAGGTTATAGACATGTCATTAAAATTCTAATGGAATATCCCAATATAATACAATCACTAATAATTATGTGCATGATTTCAAACCCTTTGATTGAAAAGATGAAGAGGAAAATATGAGTTTGCCATCGCGTTAAAATGTTTGTTCGGATATTACCATAAGCGAAAATTAGAAGGATATATGAAAGATATCGATTTTTTTTTTTTTTTTCGAAAGAGTGAGAATTTTTTTTTCCCGAATTAATGAATAGAGTATTGCATTCATGAATATATAGGCATATTACCGATTATACAGTTATGGAAATTATTTTTCACGTTAATCGAATCATTTATCATTCAGTATGTCATGACAATGATCTTTCATATATACGTACGTAATACTTTCCTACAGCCACCAAATCGTATTTGTATATATATGGAAAAATGGAACATCAGCTTTTGACATGTTTGCAACTTCTATATATATTCTTGGTTGTTGTATGCTGAAAATGGAGAGAGAAAAAAAAGTTCCCGTTCATTTGGGCGTAAGCCATATGAGTGTGTTCTTGACGCCGATTATTTCCACATGTTAGTATATACCCCCTTGCTGTATAATGTTGTATTTGTGATATCTGCACCACCAAACTCCTATCTAGAAAGGCGAAGAGACGGAAATTCAACAAGGTGGCTGTTTCCGTTGTTTTAGTTGTACCATATATATATACGTATACCATATCATTCTTCGTGGAAGGTAATAACCATAAAATACAAATGATGTATTTAAAGGAGTTTGAGTGAAGTCTCCTATGGGACTATTCTATTTATTACTGCTTACATTTCAAAGGTATGTTTTAATTAAAGTGATGAGAAACAATTACATTTTATCGCTCCCTCAAGAACAGTTCAAATTTGAATATAATTACGACATTCGGTATTTCCATCGTGAGAAAATTAAGCAGATATTGGTATTCATTAGTCTCCTCCAATAAAATATTTATTTCAGTATTCGGGTGTTCACCTCGTAGAGATGTCATATATTTAAGCGTCTACGATCATTATTTGACTTCGAAGTCATAGCATGTGTACATTGTCGGTAGTGATTGAGTAAATTTCTAGCTTGGTACCAAAATTAAAGTTATTAAAACAGGAGATGCAAATATAAATGTAGGTACAGTATTAACGTCTAATGAGATTGAATATTTCAGCATATAGATCTATCCATTTTAAATTATTGCTGACTGACAAAGCAATAGTAGAAATATTAAGTAACAATAATGCAACATAACAGTGATTTTGGAAGAAACTTTTAAAATGATGCTGATATATACCATTTTCTAACATTTTATTATCGTTTTATATTTACTTTATAAGGAAACTCATTTTATGATCCATTTGAAAAGTAGTACTAAACTCGATATAATTCAGAGATAAATACCGAGAGGTAATCATGGGTTCTTTTTTGCATCAGCTAATGAGAAATGAAGTGGAAACAACTTCTTCATAAAATATTCCCATCTGCTTTAAAACTTCCCTTGACCTATTTGAGTTAACATTATTCCTATAATTATCACAGTTATTTAATTTATTTAGTCATTACATTAAAAAAGCTCAAAAGTTCAAGTCCTTTTGATGTAATTAAATCCATCAAATGTAAAAAAAGTGTTGAATGCTCTTTTTCAAATTAATGGTGACCCTGTGTGAAAATTTCTCTCACTAATCATAAAATACGAAACCACTATGGCAATTCATTTCATTTTAACTCAGAGGAAAATGGAAAAGGAGGTTAAAAACGTACTTTTTTTACTTATAGCTTCATTTTGTTCAATTTTGAACCATCGATTAAATATAACCGTTCTGTAAAAAGTTATACCCTATTAATATCAGTCGGTATGCAATTAGTACAGTGGGTTTTCTCTAGTTTTATAGATTTGTTCAGTTTTAAAGAGAATGTACAATATGATTTGGGGATTATATTATATGTCAAGGGTGATAAGCCGTAATCAGTGGGACAAAACAGGGCATTTTATTCGTTCTCATTTTGTAAACTTCAGTTGTTTGAGAGTACATACAGTAATATTATGAAAATTCTTTAACTTGTATGAAGATGTTGGTTTAGAACAAATCATACTCTGCAAACGATCAAAATTTAATCTAATTATTTTGTTTTCATTCTCTTTTAACTAACAGAGTTCCGATAGGTAAAAGGATAAAATAAAAACTTTAACAAAGTATATAATACGACCTCAAACTTCACTACTCTTACATTTCTCCAATTCTGGTGCTTCAAATTACAATATTTCTGATTTACTACTATATATCAATATATGTTCTATATTTTAATTAGAATAAAAGTTATAAATTTATATTGATTGGTGTCGTGGAATAAAATTATTAAATTTTGTTTTTATAATTCAAACTTCAATGTTTAATTATTTGCACACTCTAGTATCATATATCAGTACAGTTAAACAAGATATTTTTGAGATTTATGAAACTATACTAGCACGAACTGTAAAATGTTTTATATATTAATTTTTATTGTTGGCAACATTATATAGTTGCAAAAAGGAAGCCTTTCATATATACAACATCAGAAATAAAATAGGCTACTCTAGACATCGGTCAATCCGAAATTCTTAAAAATATAAATATTAAATATTCTACATATTGATATCTGAATATTCTTCGTGGTGATTCTAAATTTACTAATAAATTAAAGTGAATTTGAAATCGCTCCTAAGTTAGGACAATAAAAAACTATGTCGTTTATGGCGAGAATTAAGTAAGAAAAAATACTGCTATATGATAGTTACTTGGATAAATAACTCCGATATCAGGTTTTATGAAAATCTGTGAATGACACCTCGTAATGTTCCTCAGTTAGTAATGGGGAGTAATTTATAAGAAAACATTCTGTAGTAAGAAGTATTCCGTGAAAAAACTTACTATGACTATGTGTAGATTAAATCCTTTTAAATTATTCAAAACACTCCGTACTGTATGATTTTTTTAAAAATATTGAATACTATAATCTGACTCTACTTCAATACATTCAACCAACTGTGTTGAGGTCAACTTTAATATAACACTATAATGTAGAGGAAAGGCTATTATTATTATTCCTGACCTTTACCCATCTTGTTGAAGTTTATCTACTGTTACAAATAATTTGTAACACAAGCATACTGATAATATAATTTATGAGATTTTTTTGGTTAGAAATAGGAACGTAATGAAACCACTCACCGCATATAAATTAATCCACATATTCCACAAATCGTTAAATTACATTGGTTAACAACTATTGCATAGAGTGTATAAAGTGCATAGCACTTTATAATATCATTATGTTATATTAAAGACCGTTCAGTAGGGTATAACGGAATTGTAGGATTTTATTGCAATTTAGTTTTTAGATGCTTTTGACTATGTATATGCAAGAAGTGATTAAAATCCATGAATATTTTGAAAGATTGAAGCAATTAAGAAAAAACTCTGAAATCTGTGTCTAGGACATTTTGCTTGTATGGAAGTTATGTTGAAGTTGATCGAATGTTTTGGTATAGTAATCCATTTGTTACTACTTAATCGGCTTTTCCTTTCAATCTAATCTTAAGTACAGTCCGAGAAGCTTATTCTAACTTATACATTCTGCCTATATGCTATAGACAGCCATTTAGGATACAGATGTATTAAACTGCTGTGAATAGAGGGTGGGCTTACAGACAAACAAGACTTTACGGAGACGGATATATTCGTTTGCTCTATAGCATTAAGACAAAGGTTCACATTAGTGATTGACTATTGCATAGACGGTGACACAGTCCTTCTGCGGAGAGGCACTGTGTTACCGTCTAACTATTGCACTACGAAGAAATAGGATAATCATTCCTTATATATTTCGATATTTGCCTAAGCGATATTAACTCCAGTAAATTTAGTATTGAGTAAATCATTAAAAATCCTCAGTCAACTCAGTGCTAGGAAGATACTAATACTTGTGTATTATAGAAGATGTTATTGTTCTTTTTCTTATTATTACGGTGTACTTGTATGACCGTATTGAGACCCGTATAGCAAGAGTATCGCGATCGAATTGCACGCGCATACAAATTTTAACTGAATAGCCTCTCGCTTGCGTAGGTACAATAGTTTGTGGAGAAAATCACTTATAAATATGCAATTTATACAGTAGCTGAGAATTAAGGAACAAGTATCAAGGAAATAAATTTATTGACATAAGCCAAAGTTGCAGAACTTAACGATAATGGAGAACCAAGAAGAAACAGTAGCAATCAAACAACTGAATTCTTGAAATGGAATAAAGAAATTCTATTCAACAGGAGCCAAAACTGGCTGAAAATTTTATGGAAGCGAAAACTTCCCAAAACTCTTTCACATGATACCCCTTGGAACATCATTTATGAATCTTATACTTCCTTCTTTTCATTTTCTTACTCTTTATTTTTAAGATACCATCTTACGATTACTCAACTTAATTAACAATTGTGTGAAATTCTAATTGTTATATCTCAAAAAAATCTTTGGCCATGGAAGTTATTTTCCAAACTCCCACAAGGAATTGAAAACCATTAACCCTCAAGTAGTAGAATTGGATGGAAGTGCGGTCGGAGATCTGCACCTCATTATTTTCCATGAAAGTACTATAGTAGAAGGGGGAAATGTTAAAAGAAGGAAATAAAGAGAAATCGCTTCTAGCACTATGAGAAAAGACTACTATCACCACTCCAAATGCATGGGAAGTTTCTTTCAGGTCAAAAGGGGAAATGAAACAAAAAATAAAAGATTCTTTCAATCTCTTCTGGTCACGAAAGAACAAAGATTATTGTCTCTCTTTTGTATGGGGCAGTAGAAACTCAACAGTAATTGTGCGGAGGTCGTAATCAGACTTAATGTTCTCACTCAGTGGTGGGTTAATGTTCAGCTTTTGAACTTGTGTTCTTTTCAAATTATTTTCTTTTTCGTTTCATCGTCGATGATAACAATAAATTTAATTGATCACCTAAATAACTACTAGGAACTACGAGAACTTAACTGATGTTATTAAAACTAAATATTTGACGCGTTCTTCACCAACCTTAGTTTCGATTTTAAGTTGCTCTGATGTTGCTGGCGTTGTTGAAGAATATCTGCAAATAAGAACTTTCAAGATAGAACATTCCATTTTAATTATATATAACATTATCACAGAAGTACAAGTAAATATTATAGTCTAATCCAATATTATTTTAAACATCAAAGCTTTCATTATTTATCTCCTATTACAAAGGTATAGTTTTAAAGAGCGAGCTCCGAAACATATTTTCCCACACGACTGTGCTATTGTACTCGTATGTATAACGCATCTGTGCCGGCCAGTTCACATGTTGGAAAGTTTTACTATAATATTCCAACATTTATATATACGACAATGTAAATCTACGCAGTAGTTGTGGCTCTACGAATGTACACAACAAGAGCAAATGGCAACGAAGATACCACTTTTCATACTTGGAAAGTACGAGAACTTTTTTTTCGTTTGAAGTTTTTTTTTTCCATCCACAATAACGGAATAGACGAAAATTACATTTTGTTTTGCTGTGGAAATTCTATTTTACTGGAAATTTATATGAACTGTTTGCTTCTGTTATGAAAGCATTACCAAACAAAAAAAAAAACATTTTCCTCTTTGATGCAGATGCGAATAATTTTTATGTACACGAGAATAATGGATTTAATCAAACCATTGTTTATCATTTGCATTTTTTCTTTCAAACCCCACCATTTTCCCTTCTATTGAAAACTGAAAGAAAATTCAAGCCAACCTTGAAAAACTATTTCACATATTGCACTTTATACTTCACTTCAATAAATATAAATACAGTATTCTACAGTAGCAACAAAAGACTCAAAAAAGTAAAAAAAAAAACTTTCTTTTTGTGATTGTTTCACCCTCAATGTCTTACGTCAGCGTTGGTGGAGTTTGAAAAATATAAAAGTTGAGTCGGACAATTGTGGTCTGCATGTATATGTGAAAGTTTGACATTTGAATGGGTTCTTCAACTACAGTACTGTGCTAAAAATAACACTTATCAGAAACGTGAATAGAATAAAGGAGTTTGTATTACGCTTTAGTGGATTTTGAAGGTTTCAAGTTTTAAATTTAATTTCCGTTCTTTTCACTTTTAGATAGAATGCTGTTACAGGGTTTGTAACTGTAGTTGCTAACTGAAAATTGAGATATTATATATTATTAGAGTTTGAATGATTTCAGGATCTGTTATTTTGAACGATTACCGACGGAATTAATGATGAATGACTCTAAATTCTACCTTATAATAGTATTTTTTCTCTTCTGGTGCTCACAATATCATTCAACAAGTAATTCTAGACTCAAACTAATTTTATTAAATTACTTGAAGCTGATACATAATTTAATGTTTCATTGGAATCTAACACTAACCGAAATTGTGACGAATGAACTAATGTACAGGAAACTTGCTTTCTACTGTATAGCGTCGACCAGTTCGTTTATTTTTAAATTTCAATTAGTAAATTTAACTGCTCTTCTCATTAATACAGCATATTGAAACGATTTTGCACATCTTCCTGGCAACTTGATAAAAACTGTTAAGCATTGTTGTTATTCATTTCATTCACATAGTTCACTTTTACTCAATTTCCTTTCCAATTCACGATTCAAGATAACTTATTGTAATATCAATGTGAGTAGATTTAAAAGATTTCTTGGAACCTTGAAATCCTTCTAATTCTTCAGTAATTTCTATCCAACATGCTTCTGTTCTGGTATTAAAATACATTCTTTTCAGTTCAATATGATTGTATTATTAACTACGCAAAATCAGATTTATTGTGAATGATACTTGAATAAATAACACAAATAAAACTTATTAACCGTACCAGTAAAAATTGATTTACTTCGAAAATGAAAGCACACTATCACGATTCCATTGTAAATACCTCTCGTACAAAGGTATCCTTTAAAGCGATGTTGTGTAGGACAGTGACACTTTGTTACTCTAGACCACTTGAGAAAGTTTTCACTTCTCCAAAGTGGAGCATTTAATTCAACAGCTCTCCTTCCTCACTCTCTTAACAGAAAGTATAGAAGGAAATTATGAAACCCTCAAACTTTACACACTTAAATACCATGTTAAAAGAGCTCAAATATTTAGTCAACTTTATGCACTCCATTCTAAGAGAGTTCACCCTTATTATAAGCTCATGTTGCACTATATGTCAGTTTTGTGTTAGTTGTTATTTCGGAAAAGTACATACAATTTTATATACTGTATACTTTGTTCAGATGAGGTTTTTTGTGATATGAGGTTGTTGGAAGCTTGCAAAGAGATTAATATTATTATTTCTGGAAGTTTAGAAATGGAATGTGCAATATCGAGAGAATTTTAAACACCGTTATTTTAGAAATAGTTTCATAATGAATATGAAACTATGTATTATTTTGAAGCCTTTGATATTCTCATAACATATTAATTAACATAATTCAAGAATTTTGCTGGAGACGAACGATTTTAATTCAGAAAAATCTAACCCATCCAGAATCTTTCAATATGGATTAAAAAAAAAAAAAGAAGTGTATTGTAAGATCTAAACATTTATGTTAAAAATAGGCCTATGTAATCTACTTTTATTCTTTTCAATAACCACTTTAAATCAATAAGAGAATAATTCAGAGGTGGAAGCGAAAACGTAATAAATTCTAACGAGTAAAAACATCTACGATTAAATAAAACTCCTTTTTTAAATTAGATTTTTTACTTTGATCGGAATAATGTTAATGATACTAAAGCAAAGTGTAGCACAAATGATCATAAATCAGTTTGAACTGTTGAGATCGTATAGAAAGAAAGTTTTCTACATAAAAGTTATCTGGGCTTCTTCATATAACGGCTGTTCGCAAGAGGATGTTGCTAAATTGTGGTATCGATAAAATAATTAAAACTTCTTTACTTTCGCAGAGATGTAGAATAACACGGAAATTCAATTTATATTATGGTATAAAGTAAGAAAGTTATGAATAAGATATTTGCGTTTAAATCCATATGTAATTTTTATATGTATATTGCACTATAATATTGTAATATAAAAAAATGATATTTGCATTTTCAAAATATTTCGTTGGCCATTGAAAGAAGTGATAGAATGTTTAAGTATTAAAAGTATATTCTCGAATCTTTCGATCTAAATAATACTAAATTTCTGTAATTTTATGTTATTTTCTCCTTGTATAGAATAACACATATACTCATATTATCGAAGCAACTTTCCTCACATATATATTGGTTATATAATTTAACAATATCAAACATTTTTCTTTCAAAATCACAGCACGCACTCTTTCAAAATCACAAGCAACAAATCAAAATTGAGTGTAATGTGAATATGATGTCCATTTATTTTTAGTTCGTGATAGTAATTATCACAGCTTGAATTGAAATACTCTCACTTTTGATGTACTGTAGATTCCACACGTATATAATTATTGTAGTGGTTTGTGAATAGAGCGTACAGTTATTTAATTATGTCCCTTCTAGAATGTACCCGAAAAGATATTCACATGCAAATTAGGTTATTCCAGTTGTGTACATGTTAAAAATAAGAATAACCTCTCTCGTATTCTCGTTATATTTAGTAGAATACTGCTTCAGTCTAGTTGTACTGAGCATGATTTTGTCACACATGAAATGAGATGCAATTCAGACCACTGAATCTCTGTTCTCGCTATCCTCTCTTACTCGTACATACTTGCTCTATACGAGGGGCGACTTTTAAGTGAGTTGACTAAATGACTTATAAACGACATAGGGACATGAATTTTTAACACGACAATAAACAATTAGTTTATTTGAAATTGTTGAATTTGCAAATCGACCATCGACGAAGTTGTAATTATCTCGAAGAAATATTTGATTGATGAAATATGCTAATTTCAATTGTTGTTGTCTTCTTTTGGAGTAATGTAGTTTAAGTTTAATTTTTGTTATGTATATTTAGCGGGAAAATATAAGCTTACTTTTGTGCTAAGACGCGGAGAACAGTTTGAAGAACGTGATTGAAAAGTATCCGTAATCAATCAAAACTTTTTTTTAAGTAATTGAATCTTCGTCGATGGTAGTTTTGTCGAAAAAAAAAAAAAAGAAATATTCTTCCAACTAGTTGTTCATAGTTATTTCTTCTGAGATTCATGGATTCATTCATAGTAAATCGACAATAAAACTATCAGTTTTTGTCGATATTTCCTCAAAGAGCGTTTGCTTTTATGAAGACCATATAGAAAATTAGTTCATAGTTATTCCAAAGTTCATGCTTTATTCTAAGTCCTTCAGGCTACCCCTCGTAGTTACTCCAACTGTGTGTGAGTGAAGATTACTGAGACATCCCTCTGTTACTCAATAATGAAGAAGGAACATTGTGCATAACTTCCTGTTTCACTTTAATAATAGAATGTTTATGTTGATTGGATTTACGTACGAAATCTCTTTATGTTAAAGCTGTTGTGTTTTCAATGCTATTTCTATACAGCATTGTACAGAATACAGTGTATATGAAGGGGATTAACAATATTAACTTTAGTCTCTAGTGCAGCATATCAACTAACTTTCAGATTGTATCAATAATTTCAAAAAGTTAGTTCTTAGAAAAATAGTTTGGTTCAACCTAGGAAATAGCTATGAACCGAAAAGTCAATGACTTAATATTTTTTTTTTCATCGGGTGAGTATGTTCTGATGTTATTCTTATTTTAATGGTTTAAAACTATTATATATTAATTAAATTTTCTTCGTTCTATAATATTTTTATGAGTTCCTCTTTATGAACTGTATTGGACACAAATCAATATCGTACACATTTTCGTATAATTAATTTATATTTTATATCTCTACATTATGAATCATGATTATTGTTGGAATTAATTTGGGTTTGATATGTTTTAACTGATCCTTCAGCCATGAAGTAACTGATGGCTTTTATGGAATTATATTTTTATTTTTATTTTTATAATTATCTTTCGTTTTTTCTTTTAATTATACTTTTTTCCAGCTACATTTTCTTCAGCTGTACAATATGTGAACTCGAGTATGAAATAAAGTCATTCGTAGCACAATCATGAACTTTGAAAGTATCCTCTACGGTAAAAGTATGTTTTATGGTCTATATTATCATTAAGGATGTCTAAAGGGAAACATAAACATAATTAGTACATACGGATAGTCTTTTCATAGTATATAACGTCATAATAAAATGAGATGGTGCTTTTATTCAATTTTAGGTCTGTTGCTTCGTTCGTTTTAAAGTCCCTAGCGCGTACTTTACAGTATACTGTTTATTACAAAACCCTACAGGTATATATTCATGAATGGGCAATAACAATGTAAAAGAATATGTGTTCACTATACCTTTATTCTCGGAGAACAACTTTCGATAATATTGTCAGCTGAGTCTACAATGTAGGTAGAGGTTGCAAATATGAATCTTTTCTGAAAAGCTATTCAATATACATCAATACAATATAGCGTAAGATTAAACCTGTAGTTTTTTACAGCAGGAGGTAGCTTTTTCCAACACAATGTACCGTTATTCTTTTCTTGTTCTCTATTGTCCTCCATCTCTCAAGGGAGCGAAAAAATGTGTGGAAAACCATGCACCCTGCTGAAAAAAATTACAGGTTTAACAAGCTTGTGGCAAGTTGATCTATGAAATGAAATGAAATGGGTATTGGAAACTGCTAACAGTAAACATTTTTATTTACAGTTACAAAAAAACATAATTAGTTATTGTCTCTGACCGTCGTATCATCACTTACTCTCAATGAATAACGTGTCAGAAATAATAAAAGATAGAAGTGAACACTTTACCTACATTTTATTTCAAATTCAGTTTTTCTTATTATATTTAAGATATTTCTTGGGTCTAGCCACGTATACGAAACAAACTAATTAGCTTCAGGACGTTTCACCTTTATTAGTAAAAAGGCTTTATCAACTGTACAATAAAAGTTTGAAAAGATTCACAAAATTCTTTTCAAATTTTTATTGTACAGTTGATAAAGCCTTTTTATTAATAAAGGTGAAACGTCTTAAAGCTAATTAGTTTGTCTCGTATAAGTGGCCAGACCCAAGAAATATCTTAAACATGAATACGTCACTTAATCTCAGCACGAGCATATTTTCTCCTTATATAATATGTAACATTATATTTGTTTCTATCATTATTTCTTCCACCACACTTTTTAATTACCGAAGCATTAACCACCTGCGGATTCCTCGCATATAAACTTTTCCAACATTAACCATATACTACTATTTCCCATACAAGTCATAAAATTTACTCAAAATCATCCTCTTTCACCAACACCTACCTTTTTTCCTTTTATCTTTTATAACATTCAGCAATAATAACTTACAAGCAACACCATGTTGGACAGTCGCTGAGAGCATAGTGTAAAAACTAACAGGTTGAAATTGTTGGACGAAAACTGCTTTTTTTTGTACTGTATGTGTGACATTTTTAGCGTAATTGTTCCACACATGACTGCTTCTTCCTAGGCTACTATTCATGTACAGAAGCTACATTAGTTTGCTCTATAGATGAAAAAAGTAGAGGAAGAGAAATAATGCATTTTGGTTTTGTAAAGATTTTCTAATTTATCAGATATACCGTTCTCCATTATTTATAATGTCAGTTTCGGTAAGATAATTATCTATAGGAATTTTTGCTATGAAGCAAGTTACATAAATTATTGTGTTAAAGATGTGAGAGAATTGTAAGTGAAAAAATATTCTATTCATCATTGAAGCTTTAAGTCTTTGCAATTATTATTTGGAAATACAACATATTGATGCTTGGAAGAAAATAATGAAGTATTATGAAATTGTAGAATTTGTAAGATCAGATGTAATGGAAGTTTAAATCTATGGATTAGTCAAATGAAGAGAAGAGAAAAGCATGGTTCTACCCACCTTGGGAAATTTTTTATAACTAGGATGTAGTGTTATATACAGAAACAAACTCTTCTGTACGCTGTCGTTCATGGAGAAGAAGTACTATATTCTTCATGTATCTTAAACACTATAGTATATTGACTTGAAACCGCAAAGTTAGTAATATTTTTAATTTTCAAAGAGAAACGTTATTTAAATAATAAACCATTACATATTATAATTATGATACATAAATTAACGATATTGTTATAATTTGTATACTCTACAGTTCTTACAATTTATCTGTTACTTTATATAACTTATGATTCCGCGTTCACATCCATTCTGAGAATTTCTATAACGTTTTTAGTCCACTTATTATATCTCATCGATAGCTAAATGGTGTAATAGATTAAAAAGTAATATTTTAATGAAACCACATGACAAAAAAAATGAAAAGTTGTATTGCGGGTAGGTGTATTTAACTTCGAACCAATAATTTTTATTCCGGATCCGTATATATATCTAACCTCTTCCTGTACAGAATAGATGATCTAATTTGTGTTAGTGGTAATGATAATGAGATTCTCGTAGTTGATGTAAGAGTGGCTTTTCTACTTTTTTTTCTCCTTCATCTAACTCACCAGTATAGTGGACCGCAAAACCATCTCCATTACTTTCCATTACTGGGAAAAAAGAGGAAAGAGCTCAAAATAGCCACATTAGTTTCTTTTTCTCGATCCACTGACATTCTGTAGGTTTTTGCCTTTAATTTTCTACTATTGCCATTCCGGATGGGAGAATGAAAAGGATGCAGAGGAATATTGATTGGCATTTAGAAATATATGAGGAAAGAATTCCAGTTGAAAACAGGAAGAATTAATGAAAAATACGGAAGGGATAGAAAGATTGGGTTTTTATATAGAAATGACTGTTTTCATGTTTATTTTGAATGTTTATTTGAAAAAGGTTTACTTTAGAATTTTTTGTTTTGTTACTATGTAGTTAAAAGAGTCTTTATGTAATTTGATAAAAAATGATTGTCAGATCGAAAGATTTTTGTTCTTCTTTGATGTAATTATTTTATTTCGTCTCAGCGGAGAGTTGTGGTGTTGAATACTTTTCATTATATTAGTAAGTCGCTCATAATATGTCAAAACAATGATTACAAATTGATGATTATTAATATGAATATATTGCAAAGTTACTTCTCGTACTTATGAATACTGTCCAATTATATTATTAACTGGAGTATTACCAGGAAGCGATTGTTCTATGGTATACCATATTATTTGCCCCAGTTATTTCTCTGGTATACCATATTATTTTCCCCAATTAGGTTTTATCTTTGGGAAGAATTTGCATATTTCTCCATTCCCTAGGGGTAGTTTTAGGTTACGAACGGTGGAAGCGAAAACTCTTCAAGGAGAATTTTAGGAAGTAATGATGAAAAAAAGAGAAATATTGTGACCCCATTTTATCTCACTTTTTATAACAAATTTCTCCGTTGATTTGGGTGTAACAGAAATAATATTATCATTTGTGGCGTAGTGGTTGAAGCACGTCTCATCACCTGCCCGGAAAATAAGGAACCGTGAACCTGAATCCTATCATCGGATCTTTATCTTTTTATATTAATTTCATTTTATTGCCCTAAACCTTTATCAAAGGATCACATAATCAATCAAGCGGTTAAAATTAAAGCACTTGCATTTTTTATGGTGAACCCTAGTCTATAACACTCCAGAAAGTTTCGGAAAATCTATGAAGTATCTTTGGTGTGCAACGTTTTACATATTCAATAATTCCTTATTTAAACGAACAGACTTAGAAAATTTATCACCTTTGAAAAACGATTTTTTTATTATTTTTATTTTTGTAATATACACATCATAAAATCTCTTTCCAGCGTAAGATTTGAATTCAAAAACATAGTAAATCTGATAATAAAAACTAAAGGAATAGTCAGTTACTCTGTAATTGAAAGTTTCTCTTATGCACAATTTATAATATATTTACTTTCTTAGTCCTCCAAACTTTTTGTCATGAATTTCTGAAACCTTATAACTTCCAAATGTGTTTGAAATAAAGTAACGAATGTATTTGTTGGTTGAAATGAACCATATATACTGTATAGTAAATGTTATAAAATCAATTTTCAAACTTTTGAATATCGGATTACGAGTAAGGGCAGTCCAAGATGTTACGGTTTGTACAGGAGATATTTAATTGTCGTGTATTAAAGATACGTATATTTGAAGTAACTATTCATAAGCTGGAATTTTCAACATCAGGGATTTTCTGTATAAATTGAACTAGAAGTATTCTGCAATATTCCAGTAAAAGCTGTTAGTGACAAACTAACTCAGACCAATTTATTGTGTCTGGATTTATGGAATGCAACGTCTTGGGATAAAAAAAAATGTAACTCCATTTCCCTTCATAAAATAAATATCTATATGTCATACGATTACAAGTGCATTTGTTTCAAGTAACATAATTATTCAAGTTCTGGTTATATTAAATTTGGCATTAAATATTGCTTAGCATAATGGGAATTTTATCTACTTCTCAGGTTACTAATTATGCTTCGTTTTATACTGTTGTATACAACAGTAAAAATACAAAATATAGAAATTTGTTATTGTGGAATTATTAATATTGTCTGTAAATAGGCAACAAAGCATTCGTATTTTTATACGTAAAATATAAACGATATCAGATAACATATCTAACATATCATAATTACATCTATATTCTAATATAATAAAATGAAACGATGAGCTGAATAAATATTTATATAAAAATCTTATTATCACAGTTGCTTATTTGTTCCAATGTGTTTCTGCAGATAATAGAATGCCAGCAACATAACGTACAGAATAGAACAAATTGCTTTACTAGTAAGATGAAAGTAAAAATAAAATAAGGGGAAAAGTGTCATACGTGGTGTGGTATGCCTATTAAATAGATGCACGTTTGTTCAAGTTCTTTGATATCACATTTTTACGCTATTGAGGGTCTTTGACATGGAAAAACCGCTTCGAAATTAAAATGGCAGGAGTGAAGAAAAACGTTCTCAAATTATACTTATATGTTTGTATGCTGGTAAAATTCATGATGAAATAAAGATATAAGAAATACTCATTATGTACATACACAGCTGTAATATTTGATTGATTTTAATCTCAATGTTAAAAATTTATTGCGATATTTTTTCTTTCAGTAGCGCAGTAAAAATTTCATGCCTCTCTTTTCAGATCTTTCGAAATGTAAAATTTTCCATATATTTCTCAATATTTCTGTTTTCGTTTGTTCTTCAGAAGTATGTTAAGTACAAATTAATAAACATTAGTAATTTTAGATTTATCTTAATTTAATTGGCAAATAATAACATCACAAATTTCTACACAACCTATGTTTTCTTTTTTTCAATTTTTCAACGAACTTGAAGTATTTTCTATTTATAAAAGACGTTTCATCTTCAGACCCGGTTCAATTGCTAGTATCAGTTGCAAAGACAGTACTATACAATTCCACATTAAGTGTTTTTCTTCCTTTTTTTCCTCCAACAAAGAACAGCATGACGTTCTTTTAGCATTATTTACTTTTTCTGCAATAATTCTTCCCAAAGTAAAATAACCATTTCAAGTGTGAAAAATGTCTTCTTTAAATTCCGTTATTGTTTCCTGGACCTGTATAAAGTAAAACCAAGTAAAAAAAAAAAAAAAAGTCTCTTTTAAATAAGAAAGTTCAAAGAACTTCCTTCGAAAAAGAGAACTAATTGACTTCTTGTTACTGTATTTCTTTGTTGGTATGCATTCTTTCTTCATTTTTCTTCTTTTTCCAGTTCTTTTTCTTCTTTAGTATGCTTGGCTACAAAGAAAGCAGTAATTAAACTCTTTTGTTTGATAATAGCATATAGAGTAATTATTAGAGGTCAAAATTAGGCGCATGAAAAATGAAGTGCCTGTGTAAAAAATTATTATTTTAAGCTTGCAGCATTATTTGAAAATCAACAGGAACAACTAGGTTGGTATTAATACAAACTTACGCTTGTGAACTGAAAAGTATCCTGCGAATGCCGATAACATTCCTTCACAAGAGTAAATGTTTGCAAACCTCCAAGGATGAAAGTATAGAACGTGACTGAATCAACGATTTTAAAAACTTGGACTGAACTCTTTCCTTGTATCTGTAATAAAGTTTTGTGTCCCTTTGTTGTTAGCTAATTCTTTTTCATGTTTGACTTAACTTATTTCCTAAACGAGAGGTTGTTGACTTGTTCAATGTTTAGTAAGATTTCTCTAAGCAGCTAAATCTATTTGGATTCCAGATTATTTATTATTATTATTTTATTTCAGATTATATATGAGCAGATACTGAGTTAGTAATAATTTATTATACATTTATACTGTATATTAACTAATAAATATTTTATACTTTAAATAATTCTTTCTGATGTGTCTTAAAACTTTAGATGGAACATATATTAATAAGACCTTTTAGTATAGAAATAAGCAATATGTAGTTATGCAGACTTACATATACATTTATTTACAGACAATAATGCTTATAAAAAGAGAAAAATCAGTAAATATTAGCATTTATTTGCGTAGACTTCTTACATTTACTTAGCAAGTACCATAAAAATGAATGTTCTTTTCTTTTTTGTTCATTTTTGAGCAGAGTATGGTAACAACAAAAAAGTTCCAAGCATTTTTAGAATGAATTATTACTGATGGTGTTTTCCTGTCACACAATTTTCTGTTATAATAATTATGATATGGTACTGCAATAAACAGTTGAATTAATTTTATGAAACTTTCATTGAACTTTGAGAATATTAAAAAGACAGTTAAATATGAGTTATCTTATCATTCCTGTGTTTCTTTTGTTTCAGGTTATTGTGAGTAGGAATAAATTGGAAGATAATTACTTCTTTGGTTTAGCTGTTGTTCAGAATGGAGAATTTATTTATTTATCAGCAGAAACAAAGATTAATAAAGTTAGTCCACCAACTTGGAAATCTTCAGCAAAGGATATGAGAAGTGTATTAAGTTTTACACTCTATTTCAGAGTTAAAATTTATCCACTTACACTTAGCTCAATTAGGTAACAACTTACTAGAACTGAATTTTTTTTTGTTCTTAATTTATTTTTCTAATGCGAACCTGTCAGCAGTTAATCATTACTATAACTTATATGAAACAAAATACTGTATATAATCTCGGTGCTATAATTCACTATTTCAAAGTTTATAACTTTTGGTGTAATATATTCTAAACTAAAATTCAAATGTTCTGTGAAATAAAGCCATTCATTTCAAAAGATAACAAAAATTGCTAATTATTTTTATTGTATTTTGAATCTTTTCCATATAATTATTTTTCTAGCATAAATAACATTTTTTAAGTAATCTATTAACATAATGAAACAAATTTTCATATGTAATACCACAAGAGCAATGAGTAACCCATGATTTGCTTTTGTTTACAATGAGAGGTATGATTTAGCAATACCACGAGTGCCCGGGGGAGGCACGAGTAGTATTGCTTGATTATACCTCGAGTTGTCAACAATAACAGAACATTGATATACTCATTGCTCCCAGGGTATTCAGTGAGAGAATTTCATATATATTAGTTAGATATATATACTTTTGAATTTGAGTTAAAAGTAATAAAATTGAAATAATGATAATCAATTTATTATGATAATAAATCACTAAGACATAGGATACTAAGAATTGACAGAGTTCTGATTGGTTGAGATCTTGAGAAAAAAGGGAAACATAACCACAAGTAAAATTCTCATGATAATGTTCAAAATCTTGAATTATTTTGATTGTACTACTAACCATTTTATAGTGTATTATATTAGAAGTTGTACATACATAACTAGTTTTCACTAAACTATATCATTTGATAAATTACAATATAACTTATTTAACCATAATCTTTTCATTACAGGTCAAGACAAGCAAAACATCTTATTTATTTACAACTGAGAAGAGATTTACTTGAAGAAAGATTAACAGCATCGCCAGAAGTTTATACAGAATTAATGGCGTTAGCAGTTCAAGCAGAATTTGGAGATTATTCTGAGCCTGTAAGAATGTATATTACTTTAATTTTATGTGTATATTTTGACCACCTCATTTAATTCAATATGTGATTACAAAATTTTGGACAAACCTATATAACTTTAACAGATTTATTTCTAAAGGTTAATACAATGTTGCTTTTTGTTACAGTGAATATCCGTTTTAATAATGACAATTACTTTTGTTATTAAAGAGAAAAATGTAATGAACAATTTGAGTTAAAATCAAGTATAGTTTGAAATTACTGTAAATTTGTTTATTAATGTTCCCCAGTTAACTGCAAACTGTTGTAATAAGAAATTGTAAATTTTTAGTTATAAATATATTGTATTTTATTATCATTCTCCTCTTTCTAGATTCATGGTAGTAGTGCTTATTTTGTTTTGGATCATTATTTTCCAAATACAAAACTTGCAGAAATTGGAAAAGTTGCAGCAAGAAGTTCTTTAGAATTATTTCATAAAAGTCATATTGGAGTGAGTATACAAAATGCAGAACAAAGATTTATTCAACAAGTACAAAAACTAGACTTCTATGGAATACATTTATTTGCAATGCAGAAGGTATGTAAATTAATTATACTGAAATTATGTTAACAAGTCTTTATTTTCAGTAATGTGATTGACTTTTTACTTGTTACTTACAAATAAACTTTTGAGCTATGGTGTGTGGCATAGAGTATATTTTAATTTTCCTTAGCAAACTTCTTAATACTTTCAGCAGAAGAGAACATAACCCAAATCTGAATTATATTATTATTGAAACAGAATGAACATTCTAAAGTAAAAACCATTGTCTAATAAGTAATAATATCCTCTCTTGTAGTTTTAACATATTTGTTTTGAAATCATGTACAGTAACTGAAAAGTAAAGTAAAGATGAAAGTAAAGTAAAGATGGTAAGTAAAAAGTAAAGATGGAGTAAAAAAGTAAATATGTAAAGAAGTAAAGATGGGTGGTAAATATTAAAACTAAGCCAAGTCACTAAAAAAATTAAGTTAATTTCAAGCTAAGAAAATTGTATTGTGTTGAGGTTAAAACTCTCAAATTGAGTTGCTCTCAAGATCAGTTCCAAAGAATGCTGAATACTTAAGGTACTTCACCTGTACAATTTGCATCTATTTGTTTCTATACTATTTGTTACAATTTCTAACGTTTCTATACTATTTGTTACAATTTCTAACGTTTCTATACTATTTGTTACAATTTCTAACGTTTCTATAATATTTGTTTTTATCACTGGGAAAATGTTTTTTAAGGTTACATGATGAATATCAACTCTCTGGAATAATTTGTTATTTATTTCAAGTTGCAATGATATTAGTAAAACTAAAAATGTGAGTTTGAAATTTGATTCAGTTAGAACCCAAATGTTTCGATTTCTTGATGAAGATACCTAGCTGAGTTTAAAGTTTGGGGACTACAAGGATAATCGAGGCCCCCAAATTTGTTGGTGTACACTAACTTAATAAAATTATAAGGTTATTAGGTTTGGTTAGGTTAGGTAAGGTTTGGTCAGGTTAGGTTAGTTTAGTCAGGTTAGATTAAGTCAATCTCCATTTTCGGGTAGGTCAATCTCCATTCTCGGAAGTTGGGGTACCTCGATTATCATTGTACTCCCAAAGTTTGAAATACAACTTCAAGTTTCTTTTAGAAACTCAATGTAAACTCAACTGTAAATTGCAAACTCATGCACATCACTAAATTTTACAGCTTAGAAATTTAACAAACCTTTATAATATTTTTTTTTTTGTAATTGTTTCTTTTCTTCAGGGCAAGCAGTCAGTGTTGATTGGTGTAAATTCAAGTGGTGTATCTGTAACAGCAAAGAGTGATGGAAAAATAAGCTTTTATAATTGGCATGAAATTCAACGTTTATCATATTCCAAGTATGAATTTGTTATAATGCCTATTACACAAGGACAGAAACTTAAAATGAAATATTCATCAGCATATCCAAAGTAAGAATAATCATAAAAGAAGATTTTCTAATGTCAGTTTTTGATTAAGATTCTAAAGTAATGCTTACATTTGATGAGTTGTCATTAACATTACCATTGTATTATAGTTAGTTTGGTTATATCTTCATTGTATAATTAGAATATTCATTATTGTATTCTCTATTCACAATACTAGTACCAATAGTAACAAAACTGTACTTGTACAATACTAGTACCGATAGTAACAAAACTGTAATAAATTATTCAGAACCTTACCTGAATGGAATTAAAGCAAGTCTGTTTCTACTTTCTAACACAATTGATATTAAATTACTAAAAAATGTACTATATTGTACATATATTTGCAGTTCATTCTGATGAAAGAAACTAATGTTTTCTAGAGCTTTCATCACTCTGAAATCTGAACTGTATTTCTTTTATTTATTATGAAACCTCATTATCAAGTCTCTCAGAGTAATTTTTACCAAGTAATTTTTATTTTATTAGTTGCCCGTATTGCAGTTTACATTTTATACATTCTTAGATGTAAGAGAGGTTGTATTTAAGCCTAACCTCGCCTAATAAAGACTGTTTATTATTATTATTATATACTGTAATTTGTCTTGAGAAATAAGTTTAAATAATTTATTGTTTGTTTTTGTTCTTTTCAGAGCTCAATATATTTTTGATATGGCAATGTTACATCATCAGTTCTTGTTGAAAATGAATTCACATACACAATATCTTATTGAAGGTAAATTATTCACTTATTATATCATTTCTAATTAGTCATGAAATGGCATTTTCTAAAACTACAGCTACAATTAGGTTTAATGATTTATAGAACTATTACCTACTGTAAGTTTGTGTGTGAAAACAGAAAGGTTTGGCTGAAAACTTTTCTGCCATATTTAAAGCCCTACAAATGATGTCACTGTCTTCCGAAATGAAATGTCGTTTTTTAGAATTTTCTTCTTTAAGAAAAAAAAGGCACGTAAACTAAATTTGAGTACAATCCCACAATATTACAAATTGATTTTTTATGTACCTCAAGCATGTCTGTCAATTATGAACTGACCAACTACAGCCTAAAAACTGTTTGCTAAAGGACGTCATGCTGGTGCCTAGAAGCCATCATCTTCAAACAAATACTTTTATTGAGTGTATTTATTGTTTTGTGTCAACATTTTTCAACCAAAGCAAAGCTTCTAGCCTAAAAGTCTAAGTTCAAACTTTGTGATATCGTACCTTCATTTCAGCCAATCAGCACTCTAATCTTACAGAGTGGTTCGAAGAGAACTTCAGACACCTTTTTGATAATACTTTTAAAATTGCTGAATTGTAGCAGTTTGACCTAGCTGATAGAATGTAAAATACAAATCTTTGGAATTTTTGAGCAGTAGTGTTAAAATTTCTCCTTCAGATTTTACCAGTTTCCATACGTCCTAAATTATTATGTTACCATACCATTCATTAATAAATTTTGTTTACTATTTCAGAATTTGGTATCAACCTAAATGAAATCTGCCTTCCACCAATATGTAAACCAAACACAGATATTCAACGTACAAAAACACTTCCAGTTATAAGTAAAACACAACCAGCAATTCTCCCAAAACAAAGATTCCTTTCAATGAGAACAAATACAACACCACAAAAGACTATTGGAAACAAAATTGAAATAATTGAAACTCCATCTGAAGATTGTCCTTCTTGTAAATATGATATTCCTATTGTACCTAGAATGGGAACAAGAGCTCATAGTTGTGGAACTATGATTTCAAATAAGAACTTGTGTAAATTGTGTTCACCAAGGAAAATATGTAAGGAAAAAATTTAGATTGCTACTAGTTTTGTATTTTATTTTAGTGTAATTCTAAGAGACTATTTTTCATACAAAGTAGCGTTTCATTTTTTTTAACTTCGAAAATAATGTAGATAAATGTAAAGTTCAAATATATGGAAAACATCCTCATGTTACAGACCTATCTCATTTGAAAAAATGTTTATGATGTAGCCTCTCTGATTTACAGAAATAGAAGAATGCTCATTTCTCCCAAGTAGAGTTATACTGTATGAATTCTCTGTTGACAGTTAAAGTATTTTATTTTCTGATGTAATAAAATATGATTTAGTCAGCTCAAGAAATATGTAGTTTCTCATTAAAATGTGTATGAATTTTAGAAATACTATACACTAAACAAATTTTTATCTGAGATCAATCTTTAACATGCATAATTCTTTAATTTAGATTTCCCCAGAGATAGCATCCTCACTTATTGTGTATGGCAATTTTCACTTCAACATGAGAGAGTTCTGTAAAGAGGGTTATCGCTTTTTTAATACATATAAAAGGTTGGCATGCTCTCTCCAGATTCAAATTTGCTTGTGTTACGATTGGTAAATCCATAAATGAAACAAAATCTTTGTCAATATTTCAGCGAAGATCCTATCTTGATAAAAGTGAAGGATCTTCGCTGACATATTGACAAAGATTTTGTTTCATTTATGGATTTACCAATCACAACACAAGCAAATTTGAATAGTATTGAATCCATGTCTCTCTCCAGATTGTCATTTCTATATTTGAAAGAAAGTATAGTTTCAGATTGAAATTATTAGCAAAACAGTAACAGTAGAAATTCAGATCAGTATAGATACTTGTTTACAAAAATTGATAGTAGGCCTAGTCACAATTGAGAAATAAAAAAAAATCTCTGTAGAAAATGTGTCTGCAAGTAGATCTATGCTTTAGATTATCATGTGATGATGATATTGTAATTTTATTTTACTATTGGGATATTTTGTTGCCTTTCTAAATATAATTTCTTACAGAGATCCCATAATATATGTATTGTTTTGTTTCTACAAATCCATTATATTATCTTTTAACTTGTTTTTCCAGCTAATGCGAGTGTTAATAATCGAAGTGCAATTCGTATGGGAACAAAAGTTACTTCAGAAGTATATCGTCGTCAACAAATGAAATCCTGTAGTTTAGAAGATATTAGACCTATATGTAGTTCACAAGAAGATATTAGACCATCTGAAATATCATTTCAATCATTACTTGATGAATGGGGAATATTCTCATCTTCACCTCATACTGCTTTTGTTATAGGTTTGTAATTCATTTTACTTTATGTTTAGCTCTTTAAGTAACACATAGAGTTCATAGAATATCTTGAAAAGTAGAGCAGCATGTTCTGGGTCACAATAGTTGAAGGCTCTTTTTATTCTTACAAGCTCGCCGTTGGCAGTTTTTGTTATTCTGGAGCAATGCTGTTCCCTTTTTAAATTATCTTGGATGGTGATACCGAGATCCTTTTCTGATGATGTGGACATGTATGCATTGTAAGGACAGGCAAAAATTAATCAAGCTCCTATAGCCTAGGATAGGGAAGAAAGATTTTTTAATACTTTTTAAAACACTGGTAGAGAAATTGCTGCAGTTGGAGGTAGATTGCTCCATGGGTTCACAGCATATCAAAACAAGTTGTTTTTGGTTGCAACATTATTGACTTGCTTCACAAATAATAATTTTTGTTTATGACCTCTAGTAGAGAGAGATCTGCTGTACATTAAATGATGTTCATCTATGTGTAGTGGTTACAGAAGTATATATGCCCGTACAAGGGTTGCACTCTGTTATACAAGGATAACGTTTAAAAAAATGTATACTTCAAATTCAAAATATTGATAAGACATTTTAAACTTTATTTATGAAATTAGAATTTTTTTGTCTCTTGTATTTTCAATAATACACTCCACACCAATTCATTCAGTACTTTTTTTGGTAGTAAACTTTGAACGAACAAAGGTCTGAAGGTAATAAAAGTACCACCTTTCAGCTTGCTCTAATTTTATAATGAGAAATTTGTCAATCATGAGAATTCAATGCATGTAAACTGCTAAATGGATGGATCATAATTATGATACATATCATATTAAACATTTAGATTTCTGTCTTTAAAAAGTTGGTTTTCCTAATTCTACAGTGCAATTTAACATGTAATTTTTTTATTCCATTCATATTAATTGACAAACTGTTGTGTGGTTAGCAATAATATACACTGTGATACCAACTTTCATGAAAATAAGGATGAAATACTTGGTGAGGTTAACTTGTGAATTTGGCAATCAGTGTCTGGATGAAGTATTATGAGATATTCTCAGCATGCAAACATAATATCCATTTGTAATTAGATCAGTTTGACAATTTTCACACTCTAACAAAAAGGCGG
>JAQIWE010000189.1:0-28125 GCA_034698565.1 Campodea plusiochaeta
CGGTCTCGTCTCGTCTTTTTTTTAGAGAGAGAGAAAGAAAGTTGGAGAAAGTTAATTTAAAAAAATAAAAATAAAAAAGAGACGCGACGAGACTTTTCTCAATCTCGTCTCGTCAGAGGAAGTCTCGTCTCGTCTCGTTTTCCGAAAATCCAGACGAGACGAGACGAGAATTTTGCCTCGTCTCGGTGGCATCACTAACTGTTCGATGTCCTTATTGGTACATTCCGTCTCACGTAGAAATGTAGAGTTAAATTTTGTTTTCACCTTTTAATCCCACAAGAAAGCATGGATAGAACTGGTTATTACTGGAACCCAACTCCACATTTCTGCGTGAGCCAGAATGTATACTGTACTTTAGTAACAGAATATTGAATTGTTCATATTATGAGCTGCGGTTTTAATATAATATCGCCGGTACAAATTTAAACAACTTTTAAAGAATTGTTGAACCCTTTTATTATGCACATATAACCAAAATTATGACGTTGTATTGGAATTTTAAAAGGTAAATGGACTGCTTTGCTTGTTATAATTAAAATGTTTTCCTATTTTCATTTTACTGTCACAACAGCAGGGTAGATTATCATTATAAGCATAATTATAAACAGTAAAATATAAATAGAGCCTTTTTTCTAAATAAAAATAAATCGAGACTAATATTAGTGACATATTTGATATTTCCCTCTTACACAAACGAGAAATATTCTATGCTGAAACAATAATTAATATTCACTTTAATTAACATAATCAACAAAGAATTCATTCAACTATACATTTAGGTGCCACCTGGTGACAAACTAAATAGTACTCTGTTTAGTATTCCATTCATATAAATAAAGCATTATCATTCATTTTGCAGCAGTGGCATGTAGAAGTGTGTATGCTGTACGATTGATTTTCAGATACATATTTCATCACAAAACTGCCCGATTCAGCGGATTATCTCCAGCAAGAGAAATGGTACTATTAATGACGGCGAGGTGAATATGCTAAACATACAACACGAATATATTTATTCGCAGCTTATGAGGGATAATATTTCACGACAGCAAATTTACACTTTTAACATCTTCTGTTAAATCACACTCAGAAATATAGCACGCTTTGAGCTTAATGCTTATTAGTTAATTGCGATTGTTTTCATGCTTTGAGACACGGATGTATGGTAAATACAAAAAAATACCAACTTGAATTCTTTATATAAAACTCTCTGAAATTATAAGTTCAATGAGAATGCCACAATCTACTAACGCGATTAAAGGAATACATAATAAAATATTACTATAATTGCATTTTATGACTTGCAAAATCACAGAATTATTGAAATTCATTCTGTTTATACAGCGTGCGATGACGTTTTGACATTTGCGAATATATATATAAACGTTTTCCATTAAAATTTTGTATATAAACCATGAAAACCACATGAAACGTTGCTATGCAGTAATAATACAATTGTACTAACAGAATGATGTTGTATACATATTAGTGTGATGTTCAGATGGCCAAAGTTTGTTGTAAATGTCTGATGTGAGAGATTTGGTAATTTATTGGTCTTCAGGGGTGAGTGGAGAAATGAGTCGAAAGCAGTGAAGATTGTCATTTGTCATTGTCGTTCTTCTGAGAAATGTCGCCTTGAGGGTTGAACCTTACAAGGAAGGGGAGTTGGAAGTGCAACCTTAAGAGCTGAAGGGGTGATTCAAGAAGTATTCTACTTGGTGTATATAGTGTTACTCATAATGGCAGATGTTGACACAGTTTTACCAAGTAATTTGATACGTTACTACACGATTGATGGTGATGGCTAGATGACATCTAATTAAGTTTCTTGATCGATAGTTTAAAAGCTTGTAATTGCCAATGATTATTCCATATTTTTTCTAGTCACTTTCATTTTTAAACTTTAAAACTGCACTAGTTGATGTTTAGTTTAACTTACTTGTTAGTGTATAATCATAACATATGAAAAATAAAGCCATAGAAAACTTGAAATAAAAATAAACACTGTTTCTGAGGCTAGAAGTTTCTTGCATAGTGGTTTGGTAATAAAATACGGTTTAAACTTCCAAAAATAGGTGTAATTTCTCAAATGTTCAACTAACAAACTTTAGTCTTTATCAAGAGAATATAAACAAAGGAAAACAAAAACAAATGTAAGGACGAATAAACCGAGGACAGAAAAATAAATTGTAAAAGAATACTCCATTCTCGATGATATCCAGGATCACAATTATCATTCATTGCTTGACCATGCGTTTTCAGTATTTCACAGGATTCGAGGAAGATCCTTTTTCGCCATGTTGTATCATTATGAACAATAAGTGCTTCATCATTCCATGCTATCAAATGGTTTGAATTGTTGTTTGAAAAATAAACAAATGCCGATAATTGAGGAGATATTGGAAGTTTCAGTTGAATCTGACTGTTATAATTATAATAGGAAGACGTAAATTCTAAAAGGACCAATTTCCAAAAAATGAAATGTTACAAAAGAAGAAAAATAATGTGTATTTCAAAATGAATGAAAAATTTGTCAATTTTATGTTGTACTTTTATTTAATATGATGTTATAAATTGCAGAAATATTGTGATTATTTTTTATCAGCTTCAGTATATTTTGTACTCAAAAATTTTATTTTAAAGAAAAAAAATTATCATTAATTTCAATTTGACAAAGATTAAATAGCTTTTATAAGTGGTCTACAGTATAACAAAGAAACGAAAAAAAAGTGAAAAGTTGTTTCACAGCATGAATAAGTAACCTAATGGATATTGCAGTACATCACCTTTGACTCCTACGTTTAACCCGTTTCTAGACAATCTACAGGTATATATATAAAATGATACATTAAATACACCATTATATGCTTCCTGGCAAATTCATACTGGAATTCAATAATATAATTTCACTTTCTATTCGTCGCAAAACGAACATCAGCAGAAGATTATTCTCAGAATTATATTATGTGGAAGATTACAGTTAGAAGACCAAATGAGACTTTGAAGGTTGAAACTATACCAACGCTCACCGCTTCAATAATAATAAATTATTTCATGTACGTTTATATAGTAAGGAGAAGAAAGTACCCGGATTGTGATTACTAATGACCCATCAAGGAACATAATTCCTAGAACTCTTTATCAGTACAATACATTTTCCATAGTATGAAGTATTATTTCGAGATTTGTCTGTATTTCATATTCAAAAAGGCTCTAGACATTAATACAGAAACTTTTCATTTAATGTAAGTTCATTATCAAACGTTTTACTATAAAAAATACAATATTATTTGAAAATTTACGGAATAATTCTGTTTAATATCTGAGTTTAGAGCCTTTTTGAATATGAATGATCAACAATCTCAGTCTATGGGCTTCCACGATTTAATGCTTGTATTTCATAAGAATTTAACTGACTAATGATATAACTTCAACATACTGCATTCTATAATTCTTTGTTGAACCCTTGCAGTGCCGGTAGATGTAACAATATATAACAATAAGCTATAAAACTATATAAATCTCAGAACAAGTTCTGTATATAAAAAGAAGAAGGAAATAGAATATCCTTGCGGTCAGTGTATTCTATAGAAATGAAATTGAAGTTCACTGTCTGAAACCGTTAAAAAGAAGTTGAAACCATTCGGAAATGCAATAAAATTCAACGTTTATAGTAGAAAAACACCTTCAAAGTTTGGAAAAAGTATTTGAGATCGGTATCGAAAATCGCAAAATCCCTGCTATAAATTACAAAAAGGTAGTACTATTTCCTCTCCCATTTTTCCTCCAAGTGTGTGTAATGGGCAATATTATTTTGTAAAGTTGTGTGAAGAAGTACAGTTGCAATAATACAACTTTTATTTGACTTCTCAAAAGTATACTTTGTACATTACATAATGCGCTGAATATAAAAATTGTGCTGCAATTATATATTATGGATTATTTGATGTTACTATTTTGCTTACAAATTCTACTATGCAGCATTATTACACGAGTACATTGCTTCACTTATTCTACTAGTAATTATTATAATGTCAATCATAAATGTTTGTGCGGAACCAGTTGAGGTACTAATTCACATCTAGAAGAAAAGCTTCATCTCAACTTTTGTATAATATATTTTACTGCTGACATGTTTCAATTACATTCATAATCATTTTAAGAGCAAAAACACTGCAGAACTACACAATATCATTTACATTTCAATTATAAATTTTAAGCATTTTTAAACTTAAAAACTGCACTAGTTGATATTTAGTGTTTGTTAGTATATAATCTTTAAGTTTAAAAAAAGTTAACTTCTTAAATTTTTTAATTGAAATGTAACTTCATCTATCTTGGAAAGAGTGGTAAGGAAAAGTGTATGCAGTGCTGATCAATAAAGCCTAAATGAAATGCTGCCATACCAATTCCTATAACGGCTAATACAATATATTCAGATATTACAGTATTATGTTACAATGCGAGGTTAATTAAGTCATATTACCTTCTGTTCAAAATCATTCCCTTCTTTAGAATAATTCTGCACTTCGCCTACACAAAATATTTTCATTCATTTTTTTATGTTTCAAATTATATATTTGTATGTTTTTTAGAGCAGCTGCCTTTTACAGAATAAAATTATATTTTTTATTCATTTCTGTAGACAAATGCAGCCAGGTTATTTGCATAATTTCTGAAAATTTATTCAGCTTTTCAGAAATGTACGTACGTTGCACACTACCTTGCAATGGAAATGATATTTGAAACTTGCTATATGGTTTTCATTTTATCTTTAAAACATTTCTAAGTTATCTTACATATAAATTATGTACCGTACATACAGTATGGAGCACCTTCCTTACCAGAAAAAGGCTGACTTAATGAGACTTGAAGGGCAAATCTTCGGGATGGTTTCAAGAAAAAAGATTTAATAACGGAATGAAATAGTACAAACATTAAGGATAATAGTTTAAGAGTCATATAACTTAATATGATTCTGAATATGAAAGAAACTTCTCGAAACAATAATGAAACGAAACTCACTAATTTTCATGAAAATGTACGGTGTAATTCTTATAAGTATGATAACTGATATTCCATATACAGTATATTACAACCGCTCTATTATTTTTAAATTATTAGAGGCATGTAAAGTACATATTACATAAATGAAATGCATCAGAGCGATGCATCAGAGCACAGTCTCGGATAGACCGAGGTCGAGCGTTCGACTCCCAGTGGAGTCTCTTTTTTTCCTAATTAATTTTTCTAATGCATTGTAATCAGTTTACCATTTCATTTATATAACTGCTCTAATTGTTCTCAACTACAGCATAGCAAACCATAGCATTTGCTCCACCGTTAACTTCAGAAAACTTGCATTTAAAGAAATTATGAGAGTTGCTGAAGAATGTGAAACATTGAAATCAGCGAAATGCCTTATTCATATTTATACAGTGTTCATTCCATAACTTACAATTGAAAATTTTATCATTTTTGGCAACGAATTTCTGAGATGAAGTATAAATTTCAAACAGTCCATCGCAATTACAGACAGAGCCATTCACGACTGAGCGATAAAATGAGCTTATATTCATTCATCTTAGGGTATATTGCACGGAAGGGGAGACGGTTGCCTTCAAAAATATTCTGTGCGTATTCATTATGTGGTTATTCTAACTTGTAAGATCATTCATTACGAGATATTTTATGCATATATATTCAACTTTGCAACTTTACATAACACAATTCAAATTGTTTAGATAGATAATAATAAGTCTGCTAATTTTCAAATAAATATTGTATTATATCTGTGAAATCTGTCAATCAATAGCAATTATATGGCATGATGCATGATTATAATCGAACTAAAAAAAACTGGTATTCCATACCAGTATAATTGCATAACAATTATAATATTATTGTAATTACAATATTGTCATGGTTCAGTAAGTATGTGTTTCAGTAGTAATAATGCCACAAGTATAATTATCTCACGGTTTATTTTCGTTAAACAAGAGGTACAGTGTAGGATCATTATATTTCATCAAATCATTGAAACGAAATTTTGATAAATATATACTTTTGTTGCAATTAATTCTCTCATCGTGACTTTAAGATCTTCATCTGAAAGCAAAATTAAAAATATATAGTTATACTAAAATAACGAATACATAACAGGATGTATCACCGGAAAAAAATAATTAAATGTTGTAACATCTTTATTTCTTTTTTTTCTTCAGGACGTTTCTGAATACAAATGTGAGTCTGGCAAACCACCACTCTATGTTCCACATAAACCTGTCTCTGGAGTCGTTGGAGCCTCATTCAGCACTGTTTCAGTCATGGTGGCAAATATTCTCAGGCTCTTTAAGGTAAGAGATCATTACTTTAACTAATAATTTCTGAGAACATCCGTAATATATATGCAAAGAACAACCAGGGAATGCTTTTTCTTTTAAAGGAAAATATAATATACCGTACTACACATCAGATATAATAATGAAAATTTCACGTTATGAGAACAGTATCATTAAAATTTTCAAATAGAAGATACTGTAATGAAATTTAAATATATAATTTATCCTGTAAAATTTATTAGTCCATACATTTATTTTTAATAATTTATAACTTTAATGTTATAGTGCGCCTGAGATTTTCCCACTGATTTTCAAATAAAATTTCTGGTATTCTTAATCTTATAAGATCCTGTACACTATAGTACATAACAGTTTATTAAATGAAGCTCGACTAACAGTATAGAACCTCTCCTAATCTCCCGTTTACGTTTCATTCAGCGTCTTATATCATGAATGCGTGGTAGTACCCAAAGAGAGGTAAGGGGACAATTATTATATTATCAGTGATCTTTGCACAAATGTTCCAGATTGTTTCAGAGGATATAAACCGCTTTTCCCTCATAAAATCGCCACTCAATCCTTATACTAGTAGGCTCATAACAACCATCATACGGTTCACTAATTGTTGTTTTGATAACAACTAATTCTATCACTCATTCTATATATACTTATCACTTTATGCACATCTTTGAAGAGGTGATTGTCGTAGCAGCTTTATAATGCCATTAACTAGCAAATAGGAGACATGTAATTCTAGATTATATCCCCGGGGAAAGATGTTATAGGATTGCCAATATCGAGTATTATCAACAGAAGGTTCTAATGCCAATAATATACTGACTACAACTTTTCGTAGAACAATAATCTCCTATATTGACTTGGATATCATGACATTTCCTAAGGTTCGGCCAGACACACAGTATAATGCGCAGTTACAAAACTGCTTTGTGCAGCCTTCATTCTGGTCTGATAAATATTATTGTATGGCAAGTTATAATTTAGTATCCATTGCTTAGGAATCTTTGTAATTACCTTTGTAAACCGAAGCATATTTAACATTTCTATTTATCACAGCAGTAAGGAAAAATACCGTATTCGTAACTCATATAAAGATCCTGAGAAATCAGTTTTCATCAAACTGAGTTTTCGAGGAGTCCCTAGAAGGTCTCAAACCAAATCAAAAGCAGGGACTTCTAAAGTCAAGATGCAAAGGCTAAATGCAAAGAAAATATTGGAGCTCGTATATTGATATCACGTACAATATATTGGCAACACTGATGTATTATGTTTATAGCAGTTGAAGGACTTGAAGATTAGACTCAGTAATGGCAACAGACAAATCACCTAATAATGGAGGAAAGTGTTAAGGTTCTGTAATAGTAATACTGAAATAGACGACATACCAACGTAGGACAAAATACCTAGTATAATGTTATTTGTAATTGATAATAATATTAGCTTTGTGAATTAACATGAAGTGCAGCAAACATACTTTCAGTCATGTTCATATCTCATAACTATAGATTAAGTCATGAATGGTAAGTTGTACTGTATAATTTAATTATTAAAAATGAAGTTTTCTTGAACCGATTGGCGATCACAACAACAATAAAGCTGAGAAAGGTAAAAAATCATTTGAATATTGTTTCCGTACAGCAAAACTGATACATTCATATTTTTATAATTTTACAAGTAGAACCTCACTGTCAGTTTTACAAACCCTCTACCATAATTATGATACAAGCTGACCATGGATTTTGTTCAAATCTTTGAAAGAAAACAATATCTTATTGCAGTTATATAATTGTTTCCATTATCAAGATGTAAGCAGTTACGAGTTCTTTTATTTTAACCTTATGGTAATTTAATAACTTCATATACAAAAATGAAACCATACAAAAAAGTGTTATAGACGAAATACCATGTCAACACGCGCATATAGCAATGATATGCTCAAGAAAAGTCCGTTAGATAACCACGCATTGTTTTGCTGACCAAAAACTCTATTAACAGCTCATAGCAGAGAAAGTTCAACACCCACTGTACAGTATACTGTTCTGCTCAGCAGCAGCATGATAAATTTAAAAATTCACTGAAGATGATACGAAATCTTACTTAATCCGCTTTAATTTACATAAGGAGATAAATTAAATCATTTCCCGTAATTACGGTATATCTCCATTAAAATTCCATATCCCTCAATTCTTAGTCAGCATTTAAATTCAGAACTTTGTGAAATATAATTAGAAAAGGAAGCTTAATGTGAAATTAACTTTCTTTAAGATAATACACTGAAAATATGCGGACTTTAGAATATCTTATTAATCTAGTGATATATTAATTAGAAAATGTCTGAAAAGGTCGCAGTAATTACTTCTCTTCTGGTAAGTAATTTCAACAAGAGTTAGAGAATCTGAAAGATTTCGTTTTGAATAACATTGGAAGGAATAAAAAAAATGAGATGTAAATCATCTACTGTATTATAAAGAAACTCTAGTGAAGTAACATCGACTGAAAACTTCCAATTATATAATAATATAATAACGACTTTCCTCCCTTTCTTAAATTTCGTTTTAGACGACAAAGGCAGATCCCAGAAAATATGTTTGTTCAGGAATAGTTCAAAGTTTAACTGAAAGTAATAATTTTAAGTTACGTGAATATAACATGTTTTGAATATGGGAAACATATTTTAATGCGAATACGCTGTACATACGTATTAAAGGTAGGTTTGTTAGCTTGTTAGCTGTGTAAAATTTCGTGTAAATAATTCGCTGATTGATTTAGTACTGTTATCATTCATTTGCATAATTTCAGATATTATTTTAAGTTTCATTAAAGCTGACCTTTTATTGTGTACCTGTGAGCTTGTGGTATAAAAATCATATAGGCATGCGCCGTGAAGGTAATGTGAATTCATTGATGCAACCCTACTTTGACAAAGACACGTACATCTTGTGCAGTAGCTTCTACCGATAACGAGGAAATTAATGTTTTAATGGGGAGTAATTGAATTACCTCCATTCGTTCTCATTACGGAGCTCACAAAGTGAAAGCCGCCATTTTCTACATTATAATGATGGAGACACAGTACTTTTATTTCGCCTTTGTGGTAGAAATAAACATGTTTGTGTATATTGATGGTCTACAGTATATGAGAGTATAATAGTGGTTCATTTTATACTTGAGAATACTGTAGAAGTAATTTTAATAGCGTTAAAAGCATCTAGCAGAATAGTATTTTTTTAACGTCAACTAGAAACTTAATCTACTGAATTTAAGCAAATACGTGTAGTTTCTCCAACTCACATAATTTCACATAATAAAGTCTATATAAAATATTTTACAGCACTTATTCATTGCTGTTAAATATGAATTAATTTAAATAAATTTCAGCCATATCAATTAGAAGATTTTTTTTAAACATCAGCTGCCAAACTGATCAATGAAGAGAATATCCTCAAGACCTCAACTCCATATAACTTCTATGAGAGAATATTGTTTGTTGTATGGATATAGAAGAAACTGTAGAAGTGCCATAAAGTTTTCTTTTGATCTGAGCTTAGTGAAAAGTTATTAAACTTCGAATAAGATATTCAAGTTGTACTGTTAGATTCGTCGTTCTTAAAGATGACTGAATATGTGAATAATTATTTTGAATAATTTTATTTTCATTATATTAGGTGTATAATACGAGTATCATAAGTATAACATGTTTTTTTTTCTTTCTTTTCGTTTCATTTGTTGAAATTGTGCTAAAACAGTTTTTAATATAAATAATTAGTAGTAAATATGAAAATTAATAATATTATTATGATAAAAGCAACTACATAGCAGGCCAGTCGTAATGCGTGCGCGCTTATATTATGCTTAGATAACATTTATAATGATTTCTAAAATACCTATTTTTATTTCTTAAAGAAATCAAGTAAAAGTGAGGCAAACGTTTCTTAATCGATTTTGTAAAAGGTTATTCGTCTGTGTCTACAAGCTTAATTTGTTTACATTTTGAAAGATCAGAGTGAGAAGTGAAGAGAGGGAAGCATTTGCACCGGCATAGACAATCCAGCAAGGCGCCAACAGAACGACGACAGAAGTCTACCAATCCTCATTAAAATTAATTCCACGATCCAGGCCAAAGAAATAAAGAAGGCCCGGTAGACAGTTTTGCTAATTGGATTTCAATCGTGAAGAAGTTCCTTTTTTCCTAAGAGGCCAAAAGAAATGAAAGGGAATCCTCTCATCCAGCAAGGGTACTTTTCAGACGTCCTAAGCTTTCTATGCTAATGACTCTTTTCTTTGGAAAAGCACGTCTTCAAAACGATCATTTTCTCATGGAAGTGAAATAAGGAAAATGAGTGGAAATAGAATAAAAAGCCAGCGTATGTTTGGGATACCTAAGTGTGGTGAGAAGAGAAAGTAATTGGCAGCCAATTTCAGAAATAAGACAATCTACTGTTACGCATTTCGAATTAAAGCATTTTTAAAGTTCTTACCAGAGACTCGCTTTTCTCTGGTTCTTACTTTTGCTTTAGATCCAAATTTAAAATCTATTGAAAAACGTAAGAGAACTCATGAAATATTTTATTTATATTTGATGTTGAACCTATAATTGTGAACAGAAATATATATATATTCTTTGATTTTCAATTTTTCTGACATAAATGAAATATAAACAATTTATAAATTTGAAAGGTGTGAATGAAACATGATAACACAACGATTCACTTATTACATTTTATAGAAATAAGAGGAAGAAAATGAAACATATAAATAATTTAAAATGCAGAATTATCTTATGAGAGTACAGAATACAATAATTTACGCAAAAAACGTAACTATGCTGCAAACACTTATTGATTACCGAAAAATTTGGTTTTTAAAGATTAGCATATTTTTGTATTCTATTAATTCCATTAATCTGATAATTATTGGTAAGATGAAATCATTCACTTGAGATAATAAGCGAAATGCAACTCATCCCTTGAAAACACATCGCACACAATGACTAATAATTCAGGTGTCTGTTAGATAATATTCTCCTAAACTATTGCTAATATAAATGCAAATGATTCACAAACACCCACTGCAAATAGAAAAATACTTCAGATGAATGCCTTGCCTTGAAGAACCTTTATCGCGTATTGGAATGAGTAAAAAAAGTAACATAGTAGTAGTATAATCTTCTTATTGACATTTGCAAAAGGAAGAGAGTATAGCGACACTACATCTCAAAAGAATTTAATTTGAATTTCGTGTTTCGTCTAGAACGGATTTCCTAAAAGGCTTTTCCTGGTATCAATCTGCACTCCAGTAGAAGCAAGATAAGATTTTTCTTGTGTTTGTGTTCCTCAACAGTCGAGAAATGGATTTACGAACGAATGCTAGATTTGTAGTGTCGTCGCGCATCTTATTGAATTTTTTGTTGAATTTATTTATTGATTACTTATTCTTCACTGCTAATGTAAGTTTCTCAAAGGCAATATAGAGAGTGAAAGTATCACATTAAGAAAACTTATTAATTACGAGATTTATTTTCAATTTTACCTATTTGCAATACGTTAAATTACTAAGCTATGTAGAAATTCAAATTTCACTTTTATGAAAGGAATGTTTAATTCCGGTCAGTTTATTTAGAGTTAGTCAGTCGATCATTTATATTGTCAGATGACATATCTGAAAATAGTAGGCTATTTTGAATGTTTTGAGTATAACCAGTTAACCACCGATGTTATTTTGTTCAGGAGGCCATGTAGAATAAGAAAAGTGATGATGACCATCTCGAATTGGCGACAGAAGCGACTGACGGGGTGGGGGCTCTTTTCTGGGGTTCAAATTACATTAATCTTTTTTTTTTATCTGAAAAACATTATGGGAAGTTTTAGCGCTACTTTTAGAGCGTTTGAAGCTTCGAATCTCCAAAAAAGACCCCCACCCCGTAAATCGCCACTGTCGCCACGTCGTGATGGCCACCATCACTTTCTTATTCTACATGTCTTTCTGAACAAAATAACACCGGTGGCTACACTCAAACATTAGACAACACACGGAATTATATATAGCCTCACACACTAAAAAGGTATGTTAAATGGATTCGAAATGTTACAAAAATAAGATAGAGGAGTTGGATGAGGCCATAACTTCAACAGACACAAAAAAATAGAAGAGATACAACATCAGAAAGTCTGATTGGAAGAAGCTACATTAAGGAAGAAAGAATAGTACTGGAAGAGGTAAACGTAAAGCTGTAAACTCGTCTAACATGTGTAATATAATAATACACTGTTTGCTTTTTTTTACAATATTGTGTGTTATACTCGTACTGTATGTGTCAGACATAATGGGAATTCCCAAAAATTTAATAATTTCCTTGTGCACAAACGTATTGTATAGCTTTTATCATAGAACACTTCACGCTGCAAGTATTTATAGTATTGTACTTTTCCGCCATCGTATTTTCAGAATATATCGTGAGCTGTATGAGAATGTGTTCTGTATTCTGCAAATCTATTACTACCAACTAGGATTCCTAATGGCAAATTAATTGCACAGTAATTTTAATTGAAGTTGTGTTCCATGTTTTCTACACGTAGTTTGAATGAAATTGTAGAGTGCAGAGAAGCCAATTCTGTCAGGTTAGCCTGTGATTCCCATTCTTCAGGTTCGCTGAGAGTGGAAGCTGGAAAGGATTGAAAATGCATACAATTGATCTTCCCCTATCAGATGAATTCTATCTGCATTATACGTTTGTATTCATTTAATTAGGAACAGTTCAGAAATAATTACATCACTTCTACTATGAACATCAAATTGTCGATTTTTTTAGTGATTTACATTAAAGTGCTAAACAGGCTTAAAACTAAATAAATAAGCTACTTTTACTGCTTTATTAATGTTAGTTTAGGACTTTAGGTATTTTCATAACTTTGTGACCTTTGATAAGTTACAGTTTGATAATATTGTCAGTTCTTTAATTAAATAAAACTTAAGCTGCTTTTCTAAAATTTTCCACTATAGAATTAAATTTTTGAATGATCTTACGCAATTGTGTTTTGTAACAAAAATATTATAAATTTAATATGTAGGTACAGTGTGGCCCAAAAAATTCCACCTATTTACAAAATGTAATTTCTCAAAACTTATGGGGGTTACATTCAAAAATGAGACACCGATTTAAAGTTCTTGCAATTCTCTTTCTAGCAATACATACTTATAGCAATTGTTTCATGATTACTACCAATACGGTCATTCATAAAAAAAAAAATCTACCCTAAACGAAGGTGGTGAATTGACATATTTCCATTTTCAGTAAAAATAGTAAGATAATCATCAACAAAAAATAATTTTACGCGAATGACTAAATTAGACTTTTATTCGGGTTAATGAAAAACTGGAATTTGAATCATCTTTTTATTAGCCTTCGAAATGCGACCCCCTGAAAAAGAGAATATTTTATCTGCAGAAGAACTCCAAAAGTCATTTACTGAGAATGTTATTACCTGATTACCAAATAGTGATACAGATTACAGGTTGTCTTTATAGATCCAAATGGGTGTCAAATTTAGTCATTCATGTAAAATTATTTTTTTGTTTTCCATTTTATTACCATTTCTACTGAAAATGGAAATATGTAAATTTATTTCTTTTGACAACTTTTATTTAGAGTAGATTCTTTTATGAATGGCAGTATCGGCCACGGCACAATTGTTTTAAAATTATATATTACTGGAAAGAGAATTGAAAGACCTTTAAATTGGTTTCTACTTTATGATTTTTTTTATTCCCGCAGTTTCTGAGAAATTACATTTTGTAAATTATGATCTACTTATAAGACCAGCATTAGATCAAACATCTACAGGGTAGTTCAAAAAACTTTACCCCCGTCTGAAAACTGGCAATTGCTCGTGATATACTGAAGAAACAGACATGGAATAAAAACTATATCAAAGCTCATTCAATTGCCTATCCTGCCTAATACATAGTTTTATGATGATCTATACAATAGCAGATGTGTTATAGCCATTTTCACAAAACCTTACATAAAAGAAAGTTCCAAGAATTTCGAAAACTCATATTCCCTTTTTTTGTTGTTTCGTCGTTTTCTTTAGAATTAAAATATTTAATAGGTATAACGTGAGGGATTATATGAGAATAACCAAAATAATTAAACTGTATCGTTCATGGAACAGTAAGATAGTCTGTTACTGAGGAATTCCTGGATTAGCTGTACCAATCACTTAATCCATGCTCAGGCTCCTTGCACAGCTTAAACTTTGATTTGTATTTTTAGTGGGAAGTATTATGAGATTTAAATAATTTTTGTCATAATTTATCAAAGGATTATAATGTAATGGAAAATTTCATATTTTCAAACAACCGAAATTTTAGCATTTCGCAATAATTTTTATGCGGGGAACTATTTTTCAAGTATGGTTCTGGGGAACAAGCTGTAGCGTATTTGCTATTGTAGATATCACCATAATACTATATATTGCTACTAGATAGGCAATTAAATGAACTATCATGTGATTTTTATTTCAAGTCTGTATCTTCAATATATCATGAGCAATTGCAAGTTTTCAACTAGGGATAACGTTTTTTGGACCACCCTGTATAACATAACTACATATATAATGTGTGAGACTCAACAGTATAATGTTATTTATTATTCAAATATTTCAGCTTTATTATATTAATTTGCTGTAAATATAATACCAATGTTCAGAAGAGTGTCTGAAAGAAATAATTTGTTCAACAATTTAGTATAGACCTATACTGAAAGACCTAATCAAATAGTGTGTGTTTTACAAGGGATAGTATATGGATGAAGAGGTAAAAAAAATGAAGAGATACTAATTTTCTATGACTAAAAATTTTAACACTAACTGATTCGTGAGTGTAATAATGCTTTTTCTTATATTTTTATGTATAAACCTTAATTTATAACGTACTTGATATAACTATACGTTTGTATGATACTTTCAATGTCGAACTAAAATACATTCTTTTTCTAAACGTTCCTATTACTGTATTATTTTACCGTGTAACTCTGAAAAGGAACAAACTTTACGATTTATTATTATTATAACTAAAACAATTGTACAGAGAAGACGTTTGTGTTATTATTTTCCTTAATTAAAGACGGTTTCTTTCTCATAGTTCTAATATTAGACTTAAGGCATGACATTCCATGATGAATGCATATAGTGATTGAGTTTATGAAATTGTTCAATAAATTGCCCTTTAAATGATATTTATTTCTGAATGAGTTCCCGTTGGCTTTCCCTCCATCCCAGTTCTCCTCCCTTCGTCTGCCCTTTTGCTTTAACCTGCAAAAAAGGATCATCCGATTTTCTACTCATCGATCCGATAAATAGTCTTCGGAATTCGATGATTTTCATCCTGGTGGGGCTAAAAAATTTCCTACTTTTATACTTAGAAAACTTTTTCTTTATTGCTTGCGTTAGAATAATTTATTTAGAAAGTGTTAGAAACACTTCTTTATTTAAGATTGCAATGATTATTGAATTTAGATATAAAAGAGTTTTTGATCAAAATCATCTATAAGAATGTACGTTTCTTAAAAAAACTTCACATATTTTTGTTATGAATAGAACGTAATTTCATAACTATTCATGACAATGAAACACTGTCACAAGAACGCATATTATTCAAGTTAATGTAACCCCCGGAATATAAAAATAATAATTTTACATCTCTTTACAGCTCCATCTCCATTTCAAAATACTAAAAGTTAAATTCTTTTTCATGGAGTTGACGAATTTTGTCTTGATAGCTTCTTATTTTTATGTGATGATGTAACAATATAAAATGTGTTCTTTATTACTGAAGCGGAAGCAAACAAAGTGTTGGAGATTGCAAGTTATATGGGACTGAAGAAATAAAGATATGAAAAAGTTTTCTCTTGCACCGAATATGCGTCTCAGCAGTTCTTATCTACAGTAGCTTCTGACAGCATCAACTTTATATTTAACAAAGTTTTCACATTTTATACTGTATAATATAAAACTTTTCTACCTTTCCCTACTTACCTAGTACAAAAGATATATATCGTGTTATTACAAAATATTGTGTTAGCAATAAATGTTTCATGACACGGATACGATTTTTGAATTCCATATTCGTAATTGCTTACATAAGGTCAAGGTCATTATTTTTAATAAAACTAGAATAACCATGTTGTCGTGCTAGAGTCTCAAGATACAGTATAAGTCAACATTAATTCTAAATAGTCCTGTATATGAGTAATATAGGTTGCAGAATTTTTTACAACATATTTCGCCCTATTACAAAAAAACTGTAATTAGTGAGTTCTAAAGTACAGTATGAACATTGATGTTACAATTAGTTTCTTGTCAAAATAATATTCGATTCAGAAATCAGAATTAACTGTCGTCAACTTTGATTACTGTCATCCTGTAGCATTACATTATATATTATGACTGTATTGATTTTTACATATTGTAGTAAAAGTGACAGCACAGTACTCTCCAAAATGGTTTGTAGAGTATTATTAGAAAGTGTATTTGCCCTCGGAATTACTTGTACATTATCAAGGTAGTCATGGCCTGATTTAATTAATTTCAGAATAGCTTCTTGGTTTATAGGAAGGCAGGTTTCTAATGAAAAATGTGAATACTAATATATTGTGTGTTTTGAAACTTTGTTAATATACTTAATACTGCTGCCGATGGACTGCTATTAAGATATATTGAAACGGGAACTCGGAAATTAGTAATCTGGAATCAGTCGTTTTCTACTATACTGTAAGTAAACAATTTTACTTTAGTTTACTATAATTTATTTTATTTGAAAATACACGCCTGTTGAGTATGTATTCAAAGAAATATAATTATGTCTTGCTACGTTCTGACATTATAAAGATAGCGGAATCCACAGTTACGCAATCACTGTACCAAGATTTCTACTAGAAAATATAATACAGAAGTTTATTATAAAGATTCTTTCATCATTTTTGGTTGTCGTGACACATTGTGAAAAGAATACAATCTCATCCAACTGTTGCTTGGAGGAAAAGTTGTCAATAGTAACAAAAACTTTGTTATCAAACACACATGTCACAACGTATTAAGTCAAGGAAAAAGAATTTTCCATTACTTTTTCTTTATTTGGCAGCTAAGAATGGAAGTTTGTTCAAAATAGTGAATCTAGATTATATATATAAACAAATCTGGAGTATTGATCAGAATGGACTGAAAATTACCTAACTACAATGTCATTAAGAATAATGCTTTGCTTGCCAGTGCACAACAATAATTCAGTAAAAAAGCAAGCAATTTGATATATAATTATGCGGATAAAAAAATTATTATCCACAGAAGTAGCATCCTGTTAATTAAATCAACAATGCCTGTTGTACATTATCTGCATGTGTAAACATATAAAATCCAGCATGTGCAACTTTGATATTCCACTTTGAAAAAGTATGTAACTGATATGAGTCTGAAAGTTCAGGTCATGAATATTAATTAACATGATAGTACAGTTACTCATTACGAGTACACCCGATAACTTGAATAATACGAGCGGGAAATAAAAAGTAATACATTTCCATAAAGTCTAATAAGTAAAGCCTTATTAACATTCTGAGTAGAACCATCTTATGCACAATGCGACAATCTAGAATTTTTACTTTTAAAATGTCTTAATAAATGAATGAATACAGATCTACAGAATGTGTACTAGTATTGGTTAAATAACTGGAAATCGCTCAATCTGGTGGTTATATTAATTGAAATCGAATTCTCGTATTTCCGAACCCACTTTAGTAAACTTCATTACAAAACCTTCGGTTGTAGCATACTTCCCGTCCTAGACAACTGCTTGACGTTAACTCTGTGTTAAAGAAAGACGACTTCCCTGTTTGTTGTTCAGAAAGGTAGAAAAAGCACAAAAGAAGTGGGAGGAAATGAAAAGGCCTCTTCTCTATCTCCCCACCTTTTCGTAATTGCCAGTTCTAAAAGAGAAAGCCCTATTAAGAGGAAAACTTTGAAAGGATACACGGAAGATTTACACCTTTTTCTGACGCAAACTGTCTCTGACCGAACTTCATATTAGGTTTCGTTGTAGAAACTGCTTGCCTTGGTTCCCTCGAGACAAGATGTCAAATGGAGTTTATTTTAATGCTTCTTCCCACATTACAAATTGATGAGACAATCTAATTGGCTTTAGGTTAGAACCATTAAGAAGCTGATTCTCTTTGTGGGTGGGCAATTGAATGTTATTGCAGTTTCTTTTTCTTCTAGCAAAATCTCTTGAGGAAAATAAATAATTTATTGTAAAAGACTTTTGGTCGACTTGATATTGTGGGTATTGGCAGCTAAGGTTTTATTTGCTTCTGCAAAGTAAATTGATTGTAATTAGAACAAGTTATGTTCCATATTTTTTTTTTTTTTTACTGTGTATCGTAATTGTTTCATTGAAGAAGTGCAGTAATTTAATAAAATAATAATTTAACTTTACTTCTTTAAAACCCATTTTCAAATCATTAATTCTTACAGAAATCAATTTTTTTAGACAAAATAGTACTTCTTAAAATTTGTATTTTGTCCAGTATTGTTTTTAGTGAATTTTAATTAATAAGTTAGTTTATTTCCACTCAAATTAGCAGTAAACATTGAGTAGGCTAGTATTATTTTCTAATTCAGTAACTTTTATACAAGCCTCCATTTATTTTACCCCGTGAAGCCAAGTAGGAAATTTTCTATTTTGATCATTCTCAGTCATATAAAAAACAAATAACAGATATAAATTTGTTCTTACCAATCTCTGAAGTTTATACTATTTGATATTTCTCCGATTTTCGTTTTTAAAGCACTCGAGGGGTATTTTGACGACGAAAATAAAAGGAAGGAATGAGGAGACAATCTTTTTATTTTGCCTCAGCAGAACAAAAGTAATTTTTATTTCAGTAATTTTTCAACTAGAAGAAACAACAAGTAGAATTGAACGCTGTTAGCGTTAATAAAGATGCGACCATATATTATATATACCAGCACTTCTATGAAAACATTTTTTAAATGAAACATAAAATTGACACTTATTTAGATTCAGAATAAATTGTCTTTCTATTTATAGTTTTATAGCTTCCTATACCCGTCTTTAACAGTTATCGGAACATCATCGATTCGATATTCGTCAAAGTTCGATCGATCGACTCAAAAATTAATATGTGGCATAACAGTAGAGTATAATTACCGAGAATTTTTACTCATATATACTTTCCTATACCTACATATATGACCGTTTATTGGTTATATCAACTCGACATTCGTGAAGTATTGACCGATTTAGTATTCGTCGAAATTCTGTCGAATTTTAAAAATCAAATCATTTTTGGAATCAGGATAAAAACGCCCTTCTAATAAGTATATACTTCCCTATACCTATCTTTAACCGTTTTCGGATTTATCGACTCGAGATTCGTCAAAATTAGATCGATCGACTCGAAAATAAAAATGTGAACTGGGTTATTTTTCTGAGAATTTTTTTCTGTATACTTCCCAATACCTATATCCGTTTAGGAGGTGTTTCTCGCGACTAACAGACAGAGAGACGGACGGAGATAAATGTTTTGAAACTGATGAACTCCAAGCCATCCAGTGTACCTATTTCAATGAAAATTTAGCATGTAATTATGAATAATAAAGTATTTGGTTACACTATTTTCTAGATACTTTCTGCGTTTAAAGTATATGTTTCCATTTAAGCAATAATTACAATGTTATACAAGTTTTATCAATTGTATAAGCTTAAAATAGTTTTACTCTCTGTGTTGCTGAAGTATTCTTCCTTGTATATTTATATATCTATATCTATTGTTTCCATTCTCTACACTGATACAATAATTAATAACAAACTATCATCTCCACCTAACAAGAACGCTAGCTGTTGTTTCAATGAATGGCGAACACATCATTACTGACAGTGATTAATATTTGCATTATGTATCCATTTGGAAAATGCACTCACGAGTAATGTTCACCTGGGTTTCAGTGCATTCTACCACACCTCAACAATTCTCCTAACGGTGGATGCATGATGGTTCAGAGCATTAAGCAAAAATGCCATTGTTTCATTAGCATATACTGTATAATAATTATTATAAGGCATATGAAACATAAATAACCTGAGATACATAATATTATTTCGTATTTGTTTTGTTCGTGATGAATTTCCTAATACTTTATCAATATTACTTTCTTTAATGTTATTATACTGTATTATTCCAACACACTTATATTATAATATTGCGTTGAAATTTCCCTGCACTAATTTGAGTATTCCATGTCAAATTAGTTCAGGGAAGAATAGAATCCGAATACTTATTACAGAGGATATGCATCTTCTGTCCGAGTCGCAAAACTAGATACACAGGACCCTTAATCAGAACTGACATTTACACAGGCTACAGATATCGTTGTATTACGTTTTGGTATCAGTTTTATATTAATAAGCTGAGTCCGCGGTAATAAATACCTATGATTTATTACCGCTTAATAATCTTTAATCGTAATCGTAATAAAATTTTAAAGAAAATCTAATTCATGTGATTTGAGGTTCGTCTTGCAACATGGCTTAGATGGCATGGTTATAGCTGCAACTTTGCAGGCAATTTTGGAGTAGAACAGAAAGTTATCATAAAGCACGCGGTAGCGTGCTTTATAGTATGCTTCAACGGAAAAATAACATTGTAAAAACTTGCCAATGAAAATTGCTGTAACTTCTGTTTTCATGAAGTGAGAATGATCACAATTGGTGTTAACATTAAAAATGATGGTTAAATCAATGTCTCCAATTTACAGAGTTTTACATTTGGATTTACTGAAGGTAGAGCGGTTTTAAGATAAGAAATTTTTTCCTTGTTGTTCTTGTTAGTCTTGGGGTTACCCCCGAATCAGACCTTTATTTTGAAGGTACAGTAATAAAATTTGGCATGCAAGTTCTTTGTTGAAAATCATTAAGATTCATGTTTTTACTTTTCCAAATTTATGTCTATTTTTTTAATAATTCAACACTTACCAGAAATATGCATTTCACTGCAAAAAGTTTAAAATTGTAGATATGTTATTCAGAGATCAATGTTCCCTTTGCTGATTACACAGTACAGAAATGAAACTGGCAATATTGTACATAATCCAAAATCTCTAAATTGTTACTGATGTCAGTTTAAGAACTATGAACAATTAAATTTATTTCTGCAGCGATTGCAAAACTGAACGTTCCGTCTTGTTTTGGTAAGTTTATTACTTTATTACAGATTAAACAATTTATTTTATTCATTTTTTTTATTCGTGTATTTAGTCTTCGAGTTATCACATACTTCAACAGTGCTGTCATGTTCTTCAATAGTTTGTTATAATTATTAATACAAGTCTTTCAGAAAGAAAATGTTTGTCATTTTGATCATTTTATGACCTTTTAGTACGGTATAAAGTTACTTATGAGTCCATTTATGTCAAATATTTGTAGTGACTTTACAACCATCCTGTTTCATTTTCAAAGAATACTGATAAAATAAGAATATATGCCCTTTAGAGGTGCAGAGACTAGCAGAATTGTTTGATAGTTTATTTGTAAATTATTCAAAATTCACATAAAAATTAGTCACAAACTTTACTTTCTAATTTTCTATCCATAACTATTCCTACATAATAGCATTTTCATGATTGTAATTGAATTAATCGGATCAGTTACGTCGCCTGAACCCTTCAGCAGGTTTGAGCAGGGGCGAAATAATTTTTCAGTGGGATGAAGTTTCTTTTCTTATTGAAAAAAAAAAATTATGACTTTCTATAAAATCAGGCAATTATTCAGGGTGATCAACATAGCGCAGAAAAAAAAACTACATGCTCTTTCATTCGTTATAACTTATAATACTGCAGCTAGTTAAGTTACTTTTATTAAAAATAAAGCAAAACGCAAGTGATTGCATCAATATTATCAACTACAGTATACAAATTTGATCTCGAACAGCCAAATTAATAATAACAGTAATAATAATAATGTTTGTTGTTTTAGTATAGCATTCAGTAAAAGTAAATAATTATATATCATTTAAATAAGTGTAATTAAGTAATATAGCTTCAGGATGATATAAATAAAATAATGTAATGTTACTGCTATTGTGCTATACATATTATTGTATTAGTTGATATTTCGATTTAGTGTATGAGCATGTCTGAGCGAGCGTTGAAGGTTTTTAATGTACATGTACAAAACAACTGACAAATTTTTTTTGGTAATATCGAACAGCAGTTAAACACAATGTGAATACGCTGCATATTTAGTGTACTGCAGATATAAAAAACTTATTGATACAATGCATCTAGAAACTTGCTACTCGTCTCAGTAACGAATCTAATAAATATGGCATTTTGCAGAATATTCTTGAACTTGTGTAGCTTTTCCTACATGCATTATTAAAGGTTTGAAACCACTAGCACGCTACCCAACTTCAAGACTCTGGGCCTTTCTCATTATACCATTGTTTTATGTTTGCGTGTGGCTTTGTTCGTATCGAAACAAGTAGTTGTCGTGAAGAAATACAGAGTAGAAAGGTTTTTTGAAAGTATGTCTATTTAAAATGTTTTTTTATATATAACAAGGAAATTCTTCATTTTAATAATTAAATTAAAACTTTCAAGGGAAATTTCAATAATAGAACAGAAAAGTTTGTTGCTCGACCAGAACCTAAACTTTCAATCACTTTAAATAAATTACTATGCAAGGTGGTTGTAGCATAATATAAGAAATGGTAAAATTGATTATTAAATACAATAGTATATACCAGGGCTGACCCAAAAATGATGAGACTGATCCTTTGTTTTCAAAATATCAAAATTTAAATTTCTCATTTTCAACGTACTTCTCTTACGACTTTATGTACTGGTTCATTAGGAGCTACTGGTAGTTAAAGCAGTGATAAGCGCCTATTTCGGAAACACTGTTTATTAGCTCCGCCGTTTTTGTTTCCATTTATTTCGCCGCAGTAAAATTGTTAACCTTCATCTTTTCATCAGAGATTTTATTTTTGAAACAAGAAAACTCACATAGTGACAAGTCTTACAAATGGAAAAGATATTTCAGCTCTAGTATGGTTTTTGGAATTTAAAACTGCACTGTCGATAGGTCTGTGTGACCGAGGGCATTGTTCTGATGTAGTAAACAATCACCTTTCCATTCATTTTCGCCTTTTCCGTCTTATTTAATCTCATAATTTATTAGAGATCACTTGCAATAATATTGATGTATTGTTTTATAGTAGGAATCTATTCTGTCCAATTATGTCGATGGTACTGCTCTTAATTTCAATTGCCGCTGGTTATTGATATTCGTGGGAAAAGGTGCGAACATCATCTTCTTTTAAACGTTCTCCACCTTCAGAAAATCGCTTATACTGCTGGAAAACTGAGCTGTAGACAAAGTATTTCATAGTAAACTTCATTCGATAAGTTGAATGAACTTTCTAAAATTTCACTAAAAATTGGGTGTTTCCATTTTGCTCGGGTAAATTAATATGATGTAATATTCCGGCGGACTGTCATAACATCTGTTCTTTAAAACAGCTTCTGTTAATGACTGAATAATGCTATCGATCTGAAATTTCGTATACATGGTCACAAGAGGTCATGACCAATGATTATGTGTTTGTATCTGAGCATCTACCCATTGTTCAGTATAATTACTGAAACAGTCTCATGCTTTTTGGAACAGACCTTGTATTTTATACATCTGTAATGTGACGAAACTTGAATGCTGGTTAATTATCTTTTATGTACATTTTTTTATTCATCCACTACTGTTGTCACACTTTAATCATACAAAAATAGGGAAAATTACTATACTCAATATTTCAAAAATATTATTATTAAAACCACATTTTAATATTATTGTTTGTTTGTTTATTATTAATTATTTTAGGAGCAAACATTGTAGGAACAATAATGCAAAGATTACAAACTTTTTCACTTCACTTATACAATATCCAAATAATTCTAATACAATATCCAAATAATTTCATGGAAAAATATTTTGATACACCATACATATATATCATACGTAACACGATCATAATATATTCTGCACGACAGTATTATGTCGTATACTACTGCGAGAATATACTGTACCAAAAATGACTCTGAAACATATATATATATATATATACGAGCGTAAATAAAAAAAAATTACTTACTCAATTCAGTTTACATTGCTATCAAGCTACTCCAGTATTTAATTTATCTAATGAATGCTACAGAAGAATCATTACGTCAGCTTGTGTCATAATAATAGAGTGTACTTGGAACATTTAATTAGTCTCGTTAAAACGTGAGAGATTACTTGTTCATGTGTTTTACAGAGTTTAATCATATTACGGGGGTTGTTCAGTTCAAATTCAATTATTACTGGGAAAAGAAAATTAAATGTGACACTGCAATATTCATAAAAGGTAATACGAAAGGTTGCAGTAGTAGAGAAGCTGAATATCGCTCTTTGTACATATTCGGAGCTGCCAACATTTAGTACTGTGATTAAAAGCTTTCTTTTTGCCTTTATGAGGACTAGCAGATGAAAAATATGAAAGAACGTAAAACCAGGGGCGAACAACTCAAGAACCTCGGTACACACATTTTTTAACTTCTCCTGAACACGGATGATCACAGCCTGTTGAACATTGATGAACAAGGCTGAACACTACTTTAACACTCATGAACTTCCATTGAACATGGAAATTCTGCATGTATATTTTTGAGTATTGGTTAACTCAGCGACATAAAATGTTCCTGATTATTTTGCTGTTTTTGTGCTGCTGAGGTCCGGTTCAAAGTTTGTAAAATTCTGTTTTTAATTAACAGATAAGAGGGAATTACGGATATGGATATAATCATTGCTTAGCGTTTCGCTAGTTTGCTTCTAATCAAGGTCATAAAATTTCTTTGACATTTTCAATTTATTTATTTCCTCACTTTTTACTTTATATACTGTTATAATTTGCATTCATAATGTTTTAATTTCCTATTTCGAATGAGTGGAGTTGCCTAGTACAACTCATTCTGAAGCCACCTTATCTACGCCAATCTTCCCTCTGGTATTCGCACAAACAACACCACTGAAATCCATTAATGGAGACCACTAGCTAATGGGAAACTCTCTCTTTTGCTCTTCGTATGTTTGTTGTCCACAAGATACCTTATGTTTATTAATTCTCTATTGACTGTCCAGTGAACAAGAAAGGTTTTGCTGCTTTCATTTCAGAGAGAAAGATACAGTATAACTTGTGCTTCTCAAAAGGTTGAGGACTTTGCAGGGCAACTTTATTTCAAAGAGCCTACTTCATGTTGACAGTAAATTAATTGCACTGCTAACGTTTTGTGTTTTTGGCGCAGTTAATTTTTGTTTCACATAAGACTTCAGATACAGCTATTCAGTTAAAAACGAATTTTAGTGGAAAAGGTTTACTGATATCAGAAACTTTTAATTGTCGTGATATTTTATTTTTATGCAGAATACACACATTTATTAGGGTTGCCAAATGCATTTCTCAGGACACTTCGAATTTAGAGTATTTGAAGAGTATGTTTATTTTGATCATTTTAGAATCACATTAACTTCAAACAATAATCATTACCTTAATAATTGAAACTTACTATGATAATAACGAAGTATTTTTCTGATAGTGTCTGGTTATTAATGCGAGCCAAACAAACTTCTGAGGGTAGTTTAGAAAGTTCTTGGAATTGAAAACTGTTAACACCTTTAGCATCACGATAATTCATTTCACATTTATCTACTGAAGAAACGTTATTGTAATTCCATTGAAATAATTATGTGAACTGGTTTATTTTCCACAGTCAAATAAAGTTGAAGATGAGCTACAGTCAATTCTCCAATACTGCGAAAGGCACCTTTAAGGTTTAACTACATCTACACGTAAGATGGAGTATCTTGGTGATAGGAAAGCACGTGAAGTATATGAAAATAATACTTGTTTTCCAGTTTTTGAAGTCCTGAAACATTTCCCTATTTTTACTATCTCAACGTAATAAGATGTTTAGCTGTAGAACAAATTTGAATCAAAATATTGTAGGATCTTACACAGGGAAGATTTTTTTTTACTTACATAATGATTTTCCAATATTACACTTACAACCCCCTGCATCGCTTTACGCGCAATGGGAGCATTAAAACTGTGAAGACGAGGTGCAGTTAGTCAATGACTTGGCGTAAGATGAGATTGGTGCTTCGTTCGTAACCTGATAATTTCATCAGCAGTGTTTCTCATTTCCGCTCAAAATGCAAGAAAATTTGTTGTAAAAGAACTGTGATAATAATAATAATATTTTATTGTTTAAGCGGAAAATATTTCCAATTACATAAACAATTTAGTAGTTTACACTGTTTGTTATTAATTAAAATAAATTTCATAAAATACAATAAGATAACATATAATATAGAAGATATTTGTTTAATTTATTTACACAATATTCATAGATAGTATTATAAAACTGAAGTGAGGATAGGAGTTCAAGAAAGAAAGTCTTTATTTTTATATTTTACATTATGGATAATTGATGGATATCGAAGAAATTTACATTTGAATGAGCTATTCTATTTGTTATGCTTGTGGGTGGTAAAAAAGATGAAGGAGAAGGAAACCATTTTTAGCCGAATCGTAGTTTTCTGTGGAATTCGAATTGATATTTCGCTTGTTAGATCATTGCAGTCTATAGTGCTGCTAAATATTTTTCTTAAAAACTGTATAGATATTGCTGTATGGTGATGAAATATTGACGATAGATTCGGGTTTTGAAGTAGTTTACTATAACCAGCACGGTGGTATTCAACTTTAGTCTTGAAGAAGATATATTTAATGATTTTTTTAAATTATTTCTTAATTTAAACATAATGTTACTTCTTGCTGATACCAAATATTGATACCATATAATAGAATGCTGCTAACGAGCGATGCATACAGGAGACGAAGAACATTTAAGTTATTAATATGTTTGATGAGTATTTTTTTAGATATCCAAGTACTCTGGAAGCTTTGTTAGCTGTATAAATGACGTGCTGCTTAAAAGTTAAAACTAAAGTTTGAGGTAAACATAACTCTCAGATCTTTGTGTTGTGTAATACTGTTTAAAAACTGTTACACTGTATTTGCTTTTCACTTATTGAGCATCCAACATAATAGATGAAAAATATTATTAAGCTACAAATGATATTCCATTTCGTGCATATGAAAAATAAAAATCTTACCAACTAACAGCTTGGTTTGAAAATATCACGAATCTAATGGAGTATACGAGGTCTGCTAGAAAAGTAATGAGACTGATTCTACAAAACTCTTCTTTGATAATTTCATTGCCAATCGATGTTACCACCTTCAAAATGATCTTTTTTTTGGGAAGCAACACACAATTTTGGTGTGTTGCTCCTGTTGGAAATAATGCTGCAGCTCCTAATCTGACACTACCTTTCGTATTTACGACGCAGAATTTGTTATTCAGCCGACAGTTTCAATTTGAAGGAAACCAAATTTATTTCTTAATTTTGAAAACAAAAAATAGTTATACGGATTCACACCACGTGATAATAATGTCCTGGTACCCCAAAATTCCCTTCTTAGACCCAAAACTCAACGAAACCGAGATTATTGTGTTACAAGATTTTGTTGTTGTCGTGACTGATTCTGTGGTAATCACTGATTTCAGCCTGAAAACAATTATCCCTTTCATTTAAG